>JBAJNP010002970.1:879-43165 GCA_036877545.1 Yasuhikotakia modesta | reverse complement strand
TTTTTTTAAAGTTCCTATTGCTGTAAAACAGCACTTATAGTATCACAATATGTCAATTTTGAATAACCCTACAAAGTGAATCACAGCATTATTCATCATTTTCATTTATTATAATATTAATGTAATATTAATATTACTGTAAGATATTAATCAGATCTCTGTTTTTCCCCCTCAGCCCCTTTCTCGACAGCATTCCACAGCAACATTGGAGCGTTCACAAGGTCACTATCTTTGGCAAATATTCACGTGTGCATGTCTGTGTACAGTCAGTAGCCATAAAATCTGCAGTGTCTTGGTTTAAAGCATTCTTGAACTGTTTTTTTATCAGCATTGTGTAGTATATGTAAATGAAGTCTGTGCTTACATTAACTATACGATGTGATATGATTACATAGACATGCACACAGACACACTCGTCTCCTTGTGTCTGTTGTTCTGCTTGTACAAAAGGAGTGTGACGTGTTCATAAAATAGCAGGGGTCCCATTACTAAACCCAGCAGTCACATGTCACATCACTCACATGTAATTAGTCAAACAAACGGCAGCAGGAATGATAATTCTCTCTCTCTCTGTCTCTCTCTCTCTCTCTCTCTCTCTTTCTCTCTCTGATAGTTTACGTCAGTCTATACACAAACTTTGCATGTCATAATTGGTTGATTGATGCAAGAAACATATTATTTGATGTTAAATCTTTGTCAATTTTGTATAAGTAGGACATTTCATTAACTGATGACTTAATTGTACATGAGGAACACATCTATGGGTTTAGGAGACCTGAGATACTATATAAAGCAAAAGTCACAGACTAATTTACCGGTGCTATTTGTTAAACGTGCTGCACCCGGAAACAAGGAAAAGCAACGTAAACAAAATAATTCTTCGTAATAATGGACACTAAATCAGGGCACATAAACAGACACCCGCATGCAAAAACATTCAAACGCAGATAATGGTGAAACTACAGAAACATCCCTCACAATTAGAGTTAAATGTTGTTAATAGACTTTAAATTAGATCGGCTACAAAGGATGTGGAAAGGATTGCTGTGCTCTCGCACCTGCAACTTGAATAGGCGAGCTGCTCAATTAAACCATGTCACCTCAAAGCAGTGAGTCACTGCTGCTGTCTACTCTGAAATAGTAAACCACTAAATCGAAAACGCATCGTGACCCTCGCCGTGACTAAATGCGGTGTATTTTGGGAAAGACAAGACGACGCCTTTTGCGTATTCTGTTTATAGTGAGTCATAATCTTCACCGTGTTCCGTGAGAGACAAGAGGCTACGTTTGACCTAAAAGCGCCGCTTTGTCGGTGTAATCGCACAATTTAGCTTGTTTGTTTGCACGCTTGCGCTTTCTACGGTTATTCCCACGGTTTGCCAGTGAACGTCTGAGCCAACATTTCTCTTCCCCTCTGCTGAGCTCCAGAGTGGCTCTCTGTTCTGTGTGAATGAATGTTTCTGAATTAATTTGTTCCCTCAAACCCCTCCACAGACACAAAAGAATGCTATAATAGCTGCAAAAGCCTGTCGACGTTTTTCCGTAAGAACTTTTCAGTTCCCAGCGCAGGGAACTGTCAGAGAAGGGAACGTGGATAGTACCATAATGATTTCCACAGCTGTGTTGAGACGTCGAGTGTGTGTGTGTGATTTATCCATCTGTGACTGTGTCTGTGTATTTACAACCCTAGCACACCCTGTGGCTTTCAGAGCGGCTATCGGTCCAGAAGAGCACCGGCCTCTGTTGTCCAATATAAGTCTCTCTGTGAATGTCCAGCCAATCAGAATCTCCGCTTCCCCAAGCCCCTCTGCCCAAGCAGAGCCAAAGAAATCCATGGTGGTTGTAATTTTACAGCCCAGTGCTAGACAGATACTGTTCACTGGAGGCTCAGCTGGGCCGTAGCCTCCAGGCTGCTGGGCATCTAAAAGATAGCAGAGCTTATGGTTCTATAGAGAACATTGCTAATTTAACAACACAGGCTGCATAGAAGGGTCGCCTTTACAGAACAGGGATCATAGTGCACCAAGACTCCAGCTATGATTTCCTATCATTAGTGGCACTTGCTATGACAACCAATGCTGGTATATTTGGCTGCGTTTAAAGGTTGGAATATAAACAAACATCTGAAATTAACTATTAAAAATCTGTGCTACAGTAATGAATGACCATTCTGTGGCATGCTGAGAAGTGTACCGTTAGTTTTCAAATGTTTAAAAGCAAGTGAAAAATTATGTATTATATATATATAAAATAATGGACGTGGGCCATATCTAGAGACCAGAATATTATAGAACCTTGAGGGTGGGCTTGTTTAAATTGGGCAGCCACTATGAACACCCTAGTAACCCAAGAGCAACCTGCTAACACATCTTAGCAACAGTACAGCAGTACAGTCTATTTTGTGTGTTCCTTTTATACTTTCAATATCTCTCCCCATCTCTCTTTCTTACAATGTACTGTTCTCACGAGTCACGTATCATGTATTGTAACTTTGTACTTGTAAAACTTGCAGAATATATGAAATTAAAAATATATATCTTGCATGTAGACCGCATGCCAAGTGGTAGCTTACAAGACAGCTTTTATATTTACACCAAGCCTTTCTGCCATTTTAATGGGCTAACAGTGCCATCACGTGGTCAAAACGGGACCTGTATACATTGGCACAGGCTTCCCAGAATGCACCTGGAAAAGGAAGAGAATTCAAACACACAGGGCCATAACATTCAGGACTCACCAGTTCAACTCATGTAATTAAATAAAACGCATAATTACTCTGCCCTGTCACATGTAGTGCTCAACAAATAGACAGGCATGTCTACACACACACACACACACACACACACAGGAAACGCATCATTCAGCACAAATCATTCTTCGAATGCTGTGCTCATTACTCTAATTACATAGCCATTGTTCTCTCACAAAAAGAATGTAAAATTGCAATTTTGCCCGAGAAATTGTCATTTGTAGCTGTAATTGACCCTAATAAAATCATCCGCTCTCGTTCTTTTCTCTGTTTCGTTCTCTACCTCGTGTGAAATATTAAAGATGACAGCTTTGAATGTGCCGATGAGATCGCAATAAAGGGAGAGAAAAGAAGAGGGATTTCCGATTCGTAACACGTGCCAGTCGGATTCGACGGATTCGACGGCTTGCAGTTTCAGCTCGAGTTTTCAGCCACTGGTTTCCCTTGAGTGAGCCTAAAAGCTGAGCCTAAATCTAAGCCCGGCTCTTAATTTAATCTTGACTGTTTTTAAATGAAACAAATAAAAATGAAAACAATTTACTACGCTTGGAGAAAACTTTCAGCTGAAAGAGCTTTTCAAATAGACAGAGTCTAGAGCGAGAAACCGATAAAGTATTATTGGGTTTTCTCGTAGCTCGCATTTGCATGCGTAAAGGTATTAAGTTAGTCTAACTTATTCACAGCCTCAGACGACAAGCCCACAGAACGCCCACAGCTCAGTCTGGCCATCTGATGCATATTAAATGCAGAGATGGCAAATGCGTGCTGATATCGCCCCGATCCGTGCAGTTGTTTTTCAGTCGACCCCCAAAGCTTTTCAGAGGAAAGAATCCAATCTTTACGCTTAATTCTAGCAGTTAAGCTTAATTTTAACAGTTCGTGCCAAAAGGTCTTTGAAATGTGTGCAGATTTTTGTGTGACGTACTATGCAGCCATAGCAAGCTAATCCATCTAAAAAACTATATATTCCACTTTGTGAATTATGTTGTTCTAAATTCTGAATTATGTTGCCAGAATTAACTCCAAAGTGGATCAGACTTTAAGCCGATGGTCAAAGGTCTTTGAGGTTAAAGCTTTAACTAGGAAGCTCATGTTCCAAGCTGCACAAAATCATTCAGAACAGTCCATGCAAACTCGGTTTCCTGCTGACTAATTTCTCAAACTGATGAAACAGCAAATCTTGTCTTGCCCTGGCAGAACTGGAGTGCAGATGCTATATCACAGCTGGTCCATAGATCAGGTTCTCACAAGACTGACCTACTGTAAGTGTGTGAGGTCACCCATGCTTAGAATATCTGAACCATATGGTTCGGTCCAAATCAACCAGAGTTCCTCTGACATTTGTAAAAGACATTTAGAGTCTTGAAGCTCAACATGCTCAAACATGAATGTTTACATAAAGCTAAGAAGCAGATTAAGAATGTTGTTTTACAAGTTCTAGGAACAAAACATCACGTTTTTTTAAACAGATTTTGTATTAGTTATTGTTAAGTTAGTTAAGTTATTGTTTATATAAGATTGTTGTTCAAACATTTTTTTTAAATCTGTAGCATTTTAAATAAAAAAATTCTTTACATTAATGTTATTCTTTTACATGAATGTAACATTATTCTTAAGTTGCCATGTTCCATAATATATAGGACATAAAACAAAAATGTTCTACTAATGTTAATGCGAGAATGTTTCTTTCACTTTGACAGAACGTTTAGAAAACATTAGCCAATGTTATAAAAGCGTTCCCTGTTAGCTGGGAATTAATATCAGCCTGAGCCACTGATTCTGTGTCAGTTAGATTATTAAACTATTAGCACATTGATGTTTGTCTTGGTCCTAATGAGCAGTAGTTAGAACAGAATGTGTGTCTTGTGTTTTCTATCATTAATATCTATCAGAGGCTGAATTTGCAGTTACAGGAGGTTTGTCTTGCGCAAACAGCCTGTAAGGATGTAGATGTTGTGAACGATAAAGGTTCGTGTTCCAGCGTGTGACTGTATTTCGGTTTGTTTTGTAATGAATATAGACTTATAGACTTGTTTTTTAGCATATTATAGGGTCCGTTTAAAATAACAAAGAATTATTCACCCATTACTAGACCAGAAACATAGATGAAAACAAACTGAAACCAAACAGGTCTGGAGAGTTCAACTCAAGTTAAACATCAATAGAGTAATGAGAGTGTGGGCGAGTATGTGTGTGGGTGAGAGAGTCTGACACAGGCAGTGTATTCATAGTGAAAGTGTAACAGTACCTTGTCTTACCGTATGCAAATACCCAGTAATGCACCTGGCATGAAAATTAGCCAATCAAAGCAGCAGGAAGCAGACAGGATAAAATCCTCATTGGTGCATAAGCACACACTCCGTTTAGGCCTGTCAAACTTCTGTAACTGTGTCACAGGTACACAACCAGGTCTTGCTTCATACGACTGACATCAGGTCTTGCTCGCACAGACTACACGCTTCAGAAAAAGGGACATTTAACCGTTTATCCAGAAAGAGTGTCCGTCTGGATCACATTCAACATCTTTGGTGAGACACTGATTCTTTAAATCTCTTTAATTTTCCACAGAAAACATTTTGAATCACTGACGGATGGCCAATAATGACAGATAATATAATCACATGTAACATCACATTTTGTCTAAGTGATTAGTATTAAATTGTTTAGTAACATTATCATATTAATTATTCAATTATTGTTTAATAATTTACCTAAATGATTTTGATATTGGTGACCTACTTTTCTGAGTGTAAAGACTCGCACTCAGAACAGGATATTTACTGCAGTAAAGCAGTCAGTATTTACTTTAATAGGTTATATTTTAACTTACGTTACCCATATACCCATTCCCCCTACTACTAGTTACTAGTTACTACCACTGCTAGTATAAAATGGGTTGAAAAACAAGAACAATTAAATTATATATAGCGTAACCCAAACAATTCATGTTTTGGTCAATCTATATAATTAATGTATTTAAATATGATGATGTTTTAAAAGGAAAGTAATTCATTTAAAGTTTTTAGACAAAACGTTTCACATTTTCTGTGGTTTGTTTCCTAGGGTCTGTTAATACAATGCAGAAATATGAAGTCATTTTGCATAAGCCATTTGTTTTGACGTTTGTTGTCTAATGCAATAACATGCACATTTTGTTTCTTGCCTAATTGTCCATATAATTTTAGTGGCCATTGCAACTAGGAAACACTTATTTGAAGGTGTTTGACATATGCAGCTATTCACATTGAGGGTATGAATGTATTTTATGATGGTGCAAATATAATCATAAATGACCCATATTGCTTTGTTAATGATAACTGAAAGAATGTTTATTGTAGGTCGCTCTGACTGGAGACTGTCATAAACCTCAAATAATCTGTACCCTAGTGTATTACTGTAGATATCGCCATAGTAACACAACTTTGGGTTGGAATATTTCATGCACGTAACATAATGTGGAAAAAATCAGACAATCTGCTTTTCTAGTGAAGATTAATATTGTTTTAGAAAACAAATGTAGCTTTGCATTTGAGTTTGGGTTTGAATCCTAATTCAACCAAATCTGGTTTAAAATGTTCAGTCATTTGTGACTGGGATCTAGAATAAGTCTAGAACAAGCCTGCAAGGAGTCTCTGTTTGCTGTAGACTTATTACAGAACCAGCTTTTGTGGAGATCCAGGCTTTAAAATGTAGCTCAAAGGGACAATGATATTCATATACGCATCACTCTTATGATCAAATCTTTTGTAGAACTGTATATTGGTTCTAGAATTCTGAAGGAATATTCCTTATTAAAATCTATGTTAAGATCTGTTGAGCGCGAAAAATTACAGCCTAAGCGACTCATTAACAAGGATTCACTTTCAGCGGTTTATTAGGAAAAATGGACACCACACGAACTATACTGGAAGTAAATCGAACGTGTTATCAACAGAGTTTAACTACAGAGGTTTCCTTTAAAGAAAGACTGAAGGCTTTGTTAGGAAAACTGTAGTGCGTCTTTAATTTTTAATATCCTTTATTTGAACTAGCTGTGATCATTATCTGTTGTTGGCACAGCTCCCTCCCGTAACACAGGTTTCATAAAGTCATCAGCTAGGCCAGCGCAGGATCAGTAAACAAATATATGTCAGATTTGACTTAGATATTCTTCATTGCTAAAGCAGATAACACACATTGCGTTCACATCAGTGTTATTCACGGGAGTGGGTTCAGAGTCAAACCGGTTTAAAAGGGCTTCTGATGAATGTAATTAAACTTAGTCCATGCAAATATTGATTTCTTGGTAATGATCATTGCTAATATGCAACACTGAGTCATATTTTTATCATTAACTTGAACAACACAAGGACTGTGTGTGTGTGTGTGTGTGTGTGTGTGTGTGTGTGTGTGTGTGTGTGTGTGTGTGTGTGTGTGTGTGTGTGTGTGTGTGTGTGTGTGTGTGTGTGTGTGTGTGTGTGTGTGAGTGTGTGTGTGTGAGTGTGTGTGTGTGTCAGATCACCTCAACACTGCATGTATGTTTAATTTGGATTTAAATGTAATTGGATTCAATTTTTTTAACCCATAATTTAATTAAAAACAAAGCCAATTTTCAGCCTAGTTTATTTACATTTTAAATCTTAGCATTTAGCAGAGCCATTTACCCAAAGCAGCTCAGTTTACAGCGCATTCAAGCTATGCGTTGCATCAGAACACTCGTTTCTGGGAATCAAACCCTTGACCTTGAAATCCTTAGCTTTGTGCTCTACCAGTTGAGCTACTAAAGACACCAATGCAGTCAGAGTATCAGATCCCAATCATTGTTTTGTATTACACTGTCTCCAATCCGCTGCTCTAACCGTAGATCAGTAGATAGAGGTATGAGTAAACCATTCATCTAACTGTTGATCAAAAGGACAGGTGGACCACGCATGCAAAACAGCCCGACATGCCAACGCATTCCTGTGCAAATGCGACGGCATGTGTGGTTGAGCGTTGCACGAAGGACCTTCACCCCCTCAGCGAACACACAATGCCTTTGTGTGTATCACCGCAAAGCCTGTTTTTCACACTGGTCTCAAATGGAGGCTGGCATAACGTCTGTGTTTAATTACATCTTCATTTTTGACTGACCGACTGGATGTTTACCGTCGCAAGAATGCAGTCCAGTGTGCTCTTACTCCCCTGTTTATCTAGTTTGTCTGATAACTGTGAGTTTTGATGGTTACAAAAATGAAACTTTCTTTTTTTACACTACCAGTCAAACGTTTAAGATTCTTTATATTTTTTTCATATTTTACAATAATATTCAACCCATCACAACTTATATTTCAATAACACACTATAAACTAGTGTTTTTAGTCACAACAGTTTATAGTGTATTATTAAATAAATTAACTCATATTTTAGCATCTTCATATTTGCCTAGAATTTGCAAAACCATCCACTTGGCATTTTCTCATGCAGATCCTTGAGATCTCAACCTGGAAATCTGGTTTCATTTTTGTCCTCATTAACTTCCATTTTAAGGAAGAGTTGCCAGGTCATTTAAAAATCAGTTCTACTCAAGTAAATAATGACTAAATGTTACTGTTTCTTTAAGGCTAAGAGCTGGAAAAAAATAAGCTTATTGGTTTGATTCCAAGAACCAGTTATATATCATAACCATTGTGTCCCTGAGCATTCAACCTTGAGTTGGCTTGAGCGGTTGCCATGTTGCTCATATACAACACACCCAGCCTACAATTTTAGGTTGAAAGAACATTTTTCTAATTTCCATTAAGCAACAAAAACGCTATTTTGAAGGTTTCAAAACCTCCAGTGTTCAGACATTACATTAACATTATTGCTTCTTATTGCTATTGATAAATGCTGTAAGGTCTTTAAAATGTTCCTCTAACTATGTAAGAAAAAGTTTTTGATGTATATGAAAAAGTTCTACTAACATTACTGCAAGCCACATTACCCTGTTAGTTGTGCCATGGCCTTGTGTAAAACCTCTACCATCTTTGGTTGCGGATAAATAGATAAAGATTCTCTTTCATTTCCTGTATTTGGGTGCAGAACTGGATGATGGTCCTGCAGGCCTGCAGTGTCATGAGTGTCCCAGCAACTGTGAGCGTTGACAACCAGCTACCTGCTTCCTGGACAACCCACTACAACTGCTCTGATGGTAACTTCTATTGTAAACTCTACAAATATATATTTACAGTATATATTTATTATGCTGAGACATGCCAAACAGTTTTAGGTATGTGTAGAAAATAAATAACTAGTATCTAGAGTATACAAAGTGGTTGTTAGCTTCAAACGTGGCTTATCTACCATCAGCAGACTCTTACTGGCCAGTTAAACATTAACTGTATTCAGTGCTGTAGTTACTAGGTTATCGGTTTAATGCACAGCAGACCATGCTAAGAATGATAGAGAAAAGACAACAAAAGTGACTAATGCTTTGGAAATCTTGTTCAATTTCTCATATACAGTTAGTATTAGTTTCACCCTTGCTAAAAAGACCAGCATGCTTTAACTGGTCACCAGTATATGTTGTGTTTTTGATGCTGGTGGGCTGGTATCTTATAATAAAGACACCAAGATCCTTGGTTAAAAACATGCTAGTATTTTTAGTAGCATCAGGTAAACAACATATTTTGGATATTTTGTCCACCATTGTAACAGAACACCAAACTAACATGCATCAGCTTGGATCAGTCATTTCAGCAGGGATATTCCCATTTGAAACCCTTTTGAAGCCGTTCTGATTGAACTCTCATCCCCAGTTTCCATGGTGACATCCGGTTACACGGGTCGTCTCTGGTCTCAGGATCTTCACCCACAGAACTGGTCAAAGTACCAGGTCTGGGAATGGCTCCAACAAACACTGGACATGCACCAAATCGATGCCACCAGCATTCCTTTCCAGAACTTTGACATGGATGGAAGACAGCTTTGCAACATGAACTTCCAAGACTTCAGTCGGGCAGCCGGATCTGTAGGACAGATTCTTTACCAGAGCCTGACTGATCTCAAGTGGAATGGTAAGATCCAGTCTTAGCAATGTTTGCGTCTTATCTATTGTGATGCCTTTATTCCCCTTATTAGCCATTTACACAATTTGTTACATTTCCACAAATGGTATCATGTTATTGGGTTAAATATATCCAATGAAAGCATTAAAGAACCTTTTTATTACTTACAGTGTGCTTAGTATATTCCTAAATCTGTAACAATCTTAACTAGTTCTAATTCAGTACAAAAGCCCTGGGTTGAGTTGGTTAAAGTGAATTATAACTACCCATAACTAGTCCACCCATTGAGTATGTTACCCGTTTGGGTCTATTATAATGTAATAATTTAAATCATAATGTCTTAATGTAGTTTATCTATAAAAACATATTAAACATACAACAAATTGTTAACGAAACCCAAGTGTTCATAAACATTCAATGCTGTAAGCGCGATACAGTTTCTATTAGTGTGCGTAGCTAAACTGAATCAAATTCATAAACATTCAGTTGACATGTGAGAACAGAACCAACAAGTTAAACTGGTTTACAACAGTAAGATGTGTGTAATGACTTGGAAATTTGATAACAGTCGTTGCAAAATACGCTCCGCGGTTATTAAAAATACACCAACAGCTGTCTAGACGGAGTCACTTAATAAGCTTGCTTTTTTATTTCTTGTTTCACAGCTCAGTATGGCCAAACAGATTTGTTTACACAGGGAGAAATTAAAACAGAAATTGATGGTGAGTAATTGTACACAAAGCAAAAATAAAACAGTTTTAGGTTTCCATTAATTCTCTGAGTACAAAGTTCATGTATCTCAAGTGTCTCCTAAATAACTTCTAGTGAAAAATGGAGGTGTTCACAAAGTCTCCAGAATGAATTGACTTGTGTTGCTGTGTTGGCTGTTGGCTATGTTGGCTGTGGTTGTAACCAGGTGCCTCCGTTTTCACAGCTGAATTTCCCTGTTCAATCCTTCCCTTCAAAGAAGAATCCAGCTTTTACAACACGTCAGGTACTGAACGCCTCACATTAAATAACTGATGCTTCCATATGTTAACCTGTTGACTTAAGACTGAGTTTAATTAAATCATATTTTCTCTTCCCTCAGACATATTTGATATCAAAAACTCATTCCAGCCTAATACCATGCTGGCCTCACCAACTCCTTCAAGTCCAGGTGAATTATCTTAATCTGAACTATACTAAACTTAATCTATTAATTCTCATACAAAAATGTATCTTGCTGTCTTCTATATAAATAATACTGCAAAACATATATGTAATGTTGAATTATACACACACATAATATATACATGTATTCATGTTTAACCATCTAATTATATCATTATTCTATTTGATTGAACCTGTTTTTTGTCTAATGTGTTGCTTAATTGTGAGATGAGAAGCATCATTGTTTGATGAAGTCATTCATTGTCTTTTATGGATTCCACTGGAATAGAAGTTTAAATAGTAATGGATTGAGAATAGATTGTAATGGAATGTGCCTGAGGTGTCACTGCAGTTGTTCCTTGTGCTCTGATACACTGAGTGAAAGATTTTATCACTGTTGGTAAAAAGAACTTGCAGCTAATCGGGCCAGTTTAGGCATTTTCACCCAATACTAAAATCTCTGTTGTTGTCCTCCAACCTTCATAACGCGCTAAACCCATAGAAAGTTTTTATGCACAAATGTATTATAGCAAGAATAGCAGAATTTTTCCACACAAAAGTGTTGCACAGCTGAAATTCTTTGATGGTTTTTAAATCAATTCTTTTGCTTCTTTAATAAATAATGTTTTCTTCAACTTTATTCTTCAATTTTTCATCTCAGATCCCAAGCGATCACACAGTCGCCCTCACCAAGTCAAGAGACACAGTGAGTTGGATTTTTTTTCTGATTGTACTTCCCTAAAGTGTTTCTACTGACATTTGTATCCTAAACTTCAACTTAACGCATCACATTCCATAACCTCAAACTTCACATTCTTTTTTCCTCTCGTATTACCGCATTAACCACCTTTGTTTCGACAGACCCTCGCGGGACTCACCTTTGGGAATTTATCCGAGACATACTGCTGAACCCTGAGCGCAACCCGGGGCTGATCAAATGGGAAGATCGTTCGGAGGGGGTTTTCCGCTTCCTCAAATCTGAAGCTGTGGCTCAGCTGTGGGGCAAGAAGAAAAATAACAGCAGTATGACCTATGAGAAGCTCAGCAGAGCCATGCGGTAACCGGCTTAAATCGTATTTCATAGATTTTAAACAATATAAGAGCCCATTTCCCCAGAGCTGCTCCTAATCTGCTCAGAGAAACATCTATCGTCTATTGATGTCAGATGCTTCTGTCTTTTCTCTGAAGGTATTATTACAAGCGAGAGATTCTGGAGCGTGTTGACGGACGCAGACTCGTCTATAAGTTCGGCAGAAATGCTCGAGGTTGGAGAGAGTCGGAAAAGTGAAAGACTTTGTTTTGAATTTCCTCACACGTAGCTTCCATGCAAAAACCTTTATTTATAATTATATAGCCACTTGAGGAACTTTGCTGTTGTGTAAGACTCGTTATATGAAGTTTACTTTTTAGTTTATTTTTTTAAGCACTGGTGTTTATGAATGTTTTTTGCCTACCAGTCAACTTAAATGAAGACACTGGCTTTCCTAAACGTGTTTACATTACGTGTAATTTTCACTCTTCTACATGAATTTGACTCTAATAGCATAATGTTGCAATGTTACAATTGTAGGTTGTAAGAATGTTTCCATTATGTGACAATAATGTTTAAAATGTTATTTTGAAAGTTTTAGGAACGTTTAAAATGTCAATTTTTTAGATGTTGCATTGATGTTCTTGCTTGGTTATTTTTTTTGAGAATGAGAATGTTGTTTTTACATTTTGTAACTTTTTTAAATGTTTCTCAAACAACTTAATAACATTGTTTTTGTATTATATGTTATATGTAACAAAAAAATGATAACTTTGAAAGACCTTTTAGAAAATGTTAGCCAGCGTTCTGAGAACGTTTTCTGTTAGCTGGGACTGTTTATAGAAAAGAATGAACTCTAGCAATTTGGAGCAGACATATTCTAAACATTAACCAAACGGACATGCTTGGCCGAAAACAAACATATTAATAAGACTTTAGGCATAAGATGTAAAAGGGTTTAAATTAAGGATTTGACTGTATAAAGTTACAAAACTAACAGCAGGTTATTTCTCAACCCCAGACCCACAGCAGGTCTCTAAACATTTGACAAAACACCGAAAGCCACAATGTGAAGTTGATTTTTATGCTGTAAATAAGCTTTTACAATTGTTATAAAAATAAATCTGTTTTTAAATTCATGAAACATCTAATGATTTCTTATTTTTTGTATAATTGTTCCACGGAGACTTGAAATGGATGAAAAACACATTTAGTTCATGCTCTTGAAAAACAATAAAAATTCAATTAATGCAACAGCGATCTTTGAAAACACTGTGAATTTGATGCATTCTCAAATTTAGATATTAAATTTATATGCACTTATAAAAGAATTAAAAAGATATAGAAGGAATTTGCAATTCAAACTGTGCAACTGGATTAAACCAGTGGCCAATAATGTCCACAGCCCTCAACGCTGCCTGTCAAGCGAGCCTTTAATTTTCTTTGTGTTGCTCTGATGTCACGTCAGACGGTGATTTTTAGCAGCTGTGGCCGCAGATGTTGTCAGTCTTGAGTTATGTTAGATAAGACGAAATGCCAGCGAGTTAAATGTTCCACCGCGTGTGTCACGGTTACAGCGTTACCACCGCTGGACCACAGACAAAAGGATCGCGGCTGTTCTGTGAGATAACAACTGGTGACTCTCGCATTTGTCGGCCTGTCAGATATTTAGGCAAATTTTTTGCACTGTTTTCCCTGCTTCTTAGTTATCGACCCTTTTAATTGTTTTCTGGAAAATCATGGCTGTTGCATAAATGTGATTTAAAGATTTTTTATGTACTTCCTGACACCGTGTATCAATGCCAAGATGAGGCAGTTTTTGTGACTGTTGGAATCCTTTTCAAATACAAAGACAGACTCGTGTGACTTCAAATTTATGACACGATTTAGAGAATCTGAACATTATGGAAATCTCAGAATTTGACCTTTGATAATCTCCCCTGTTGCTTTAATGACTTCATGCATGCCTAGTTAGCATAAGCCTGTTGTTTTCTGTACATAAAACATAGAAAATATTCCTAAAACCATTTCATAACATTTCTCAAGTTGAGACATTGTGATGAGTATTATGACAGGTTATGTGAGCTGTGATTTCTACCAAACTGTTTCACAACGTCCAACTGTTTCTGATGGTCCTGACTAACCTAAATCTAACATACACACTTAAGCTGTTCTTTAAACACTCAGCATGAATTGCAGAACAATCTATAGATAGAACATTCAAAGGGCAAGATAAACAGGCTGAAGCAGAGACAATGTGTGGTATGTGTGAAAGCGTCTCGTTGCATTGACTCATACTTGGCTCATTTATTTCAGAAAAGTGTGAAAATGAAAGACAACCAGTTTTTTTACCTGTCTTAACATGTTTCCTCACATCACAGTAATTTTCTAATTAATCCAGAAGTTGATCGAAGGTCACGCCTCTAAATCAAAAAATGGTTATTTTTGTCTCACAGCTAAGTTGTGTAAATATTTTATTGACATACACAAAAGACTCATTCAGATCTAAAACTTTAAATCATTTTTTTCAGTAAACTATTTTCACATCCTCTAAATTGAGACCATTATTTTTTAAAATATATTATATATATTACATTATGTTATATATTGAATAATGCAAATATGATTGTTTGCCTTAAAATCAAAACACAATTCAAAATGTGCTCTTTAAAAACAAATCTTGCAGCTTTTAATGGTTTTAATCTTTGTGCTGCACAGCAAGACCAAATATTAAATTAATATATAGTGTTTTAAAGGACACATACTTGCAATGGGAGTCTCATTATGTTTTGTTTGGCGAATGTACAAGCTGCTTCCATAAAATCTCACCCCAAACGCATCTTTATCCTTCCCATGAGATAGCCTTCCCTCTGTTTTACATGGAGCCCATATCTCCGAACACTACACTGATTATGAGCCTATTTGAATGTGTCCCGTGTGTTTTATTATTTAAAACAAGCCGTTCACGGCAATCAGTTGCTGCAGCCAGAACAGGGAAGTGATGGCAGATAGCTGCAGCTATAAAGACAGACTCTCTGCTATCAGCTGATCTCAGATCAGAGGAGGCTTTGTGCCCGTTCTCCTCAGATTGGATACGTCTTATCTCTTTGCTCCACATTCAAAAACTCCTCTGAGCTCTCGGATGAGGTGCCTTATGTTTACTGCTGATTGGCGCGGTCACATTTTGTGTGTAAAAAGTATTTTTTATATGCATTTGGCATTTTGAAATGACATGTTCTAACATGCATCCCTCCTATTGCTTAACAGGTAGATATTTTTGTTTTGACAAAATTATCCCTGTTTATAGATGCTGATAATTTATTTAAGAGCGTTTAACAAGAAAACCCACCTCACAGTTTTACAAAACATCCTATTATGTTTGACTTAAAACCTTCACAGACGCAGTTTGACATTAAAAGCGATGTGTTTTTACTGTCACGTCTAGTACATGTATGGTGAACTTCCTGCGTTAAATTAAATTATTTACGTCATAATGTGACATCACAACTGAAATCTTCTTCTTTTAAACTCTATATAAGAAGCTACAGATAAAGCACAGAATTTTGTTCAGACACTTCTTCTTTCAGGGCCTAGATACTTGTTAACATTAATTTTTTGTAATGCAATTCCTTGCAACAAGTGATTACACAACAAACAGGTGAAACCTGTGCATGTTGGCAGAGAGCTGTAGTTTCCTGTTAAAGTTGTGTGTCAAATACCATTAAGGGGGTTTTCCCTTCATACTTTAACTATCCACCATGCAAAAATCTGCACACATAAAGCCTGTTTATTTCCTGGTCCAGAATTGTATAAATGAATAGATCATTACTTTAGTAGCGATAAATTAAAGAGTTAATTATAATTAAGGCCAGATAGCAGTTTAGGATAAAGCTGTAGAAGGAATCATGTTAGTCAGCCTGTGGTTTTAGTCAAACAAGGCTCTTTTCTTTCTAGACACTGTTTTATGTCATTTAATTCCTGAGCTAGACACCTAAATTGTGTTTCGACAGAAACCCCAAGACATTCTAAACACCAGTTTTAGGTGTGAGTCACATAAACGTCTGAAAAATATCACAGCGTGAGTTTAACAATTCTGTCCTCATGCATCGACCCAGAAAAACAATCAAACAATCGATTCACTCACTCATGTGCATAAAGTGTGAATTTGCACCATTCTGACCTTCTGATATCGTGTTTGTTTTATGGTACCTCAAATTAAATGACATAATAAACAATTGTAAATAATACAATAATTAACAACATTATAAAATTAACTGATACTTGTAACATTGTTGTGAAGTATTTAAGTTTAACAACTACACTGAGTGGAAAGAACAAGTTTTCAGAAGTAGCTTCCATTTGCAACCACTAGAGGTCACTGTAAAAAAACACAATGTGACCAATCGTTTTACTTAATGACAAAAGTCACCCTTCATAATAATCTCGGTTTGGGGAATTTCCCTTTTTTTGCCCATGATATCCTTTAACTTCCTGAATGTACGACATTTTTGCATAGAAATGTACCCACAAGCATCAGCACACATTTGTATCCGGATAATAAGCAGCTTCAGGTAAACTCGGTATAAAAAAGGTGATAAAATAAATATTTTTAAAAGGTACCAATACCAATAAATCAATTGAATTAGTTAAACTGAAACAATTTTAACCAAAAGTAGATATAAGGATGTAGAAAGCTGGATATAGCGCCCTCTAGTGTACTTTATAGCCTCATTACGTCAACGTTAGTTCTTGGTTTGGTTTATATTGATGTATGTATTGATTTACAAGCCCTGATTTTGAACGTAGTATCTACATATATGTACCTTGTTATATGTTTTAATGTTTCTGTGCTGCATTTATAATGCTGAGTTTTTAATGATGTTGTTGCGACGCAAATTTAAAGAGCGCTGTGAGTTTTTAGGACTACGTTTCCCATGATGCTCTAATACGTCTGTATGAGGACGCGGACCCTCTTCCTCGCACTAGGGCAGGTTGCTTAACGGAGCTGTGATTGGACAAATGAGGCGTCGGTTACAATTTCTCACCAATCACATCGCATTAGCGAGCAGGCCATGGGCGGGACTTTTGGTACTTGATGGACTACGTAACCCATAATGCTTTGCAGTGATTTTCGCAATCCCGTTTAATCGCATCACCCAGTAGCTTCTGGATCGGATAAAACTGGTGGATTGAAGCCGATTGTGTTTACATGTTTTTGGGCTGTTCCTAAAAGCTGAAGGGCGGAATAGCGGTGAAAATGGACTTAAATGCCATCATAGAAAAGATGGAAACGGGCGATCAAGACGCCGCATTAACAGCGTTACAGATCTATAATAAAGAGGTAAATATCATGTCGATACGTTTAAACAGACACGTAATATTATTGCGAGAAAATGTCTGTTTTGTCCACAAATGAGATCGTGTGCTGGCGATTTCATAATACATACGTTTGGAAATATGGATAATATGGAAATATTGCCTGTCACAGATGGATGCTGATATGATATGCTTAGTAAAATAAAGGATAGAAAACAATCGATGAAAACGCCTCATGATCAGAACGAAACATCACGTTTTGATGAGATACTGTAAATGCAAATGCACAATAAATGTGGTAGTAGATAAAAAATGCCCCTCGCACTTTTAAATGTGGGCGTTAGGTATTTAATAATATTGATTTATTAATAACATATAGAATAAATAAACAACAGGATAGAATAGCATAAAATATTTAAGCAGAATCTAAGAAAAATAATATAATAGAATAAATGTCCTCCAGGTAAATAATTCATCAATCCATAGAATATTAAAGCAGCTTTAAATGTCTTAGACTCATGGTCCAGTATTGGAGACATTGTCCACACGCATCAGAATCATTTATTACCACAAAATATTGCATAACAACGTTTAAACTTCTGTAATGGGCCCTAAGGCCTTTCTTTTGGCATCTTATATTTAAAGTGTTTTAAAATGTTCGTGTGTGACAGCGGTCAGTTGAGAAACCTTCTTACCCAAGAAGTCACGCAGGTTGAAGAACTGGTTGACACAGGTGCAACATATATAGATCTCTGGTTGATCCTGATGCTTTGTGAGCTACTGTCAGATTCGTGCAGTTACTATAGTACAGAATTAATAACACTATCGAAGAGATTGTGTGTTATTAGCATCTTGCATTTTACATGCATGTGTCTAAATGCATCTTGCTGTTGTCCCGTCTATTTTTGGTCATGATGCTGTGAGGTTTTGAAGACAGTCACAGAATCGTCCGTTCGTTTGTGTTTAATGAATGTATAAAGCTGTTTGCAGGAACATTAATATAGAAACTTTTCTCCTTCCTCTTCAGAAGTCTCAGTGTTTTTCGTTCAGCCCTGGGGAAGAGGATGACAGAGAGGTAGGCCTGATGTCATAATGCAAGCAGTCAGCTGTTTAGCCTAAAGGAACAAGCCTTTTATAGCCTAGCTATATATCTTTATATACCTCTCTGTCTATCTATCTACCTCTCTATCTATCTATCTATCTATCTATCTATCTATCTATCTATCTATCCATCCATCCATCCATCCATCCATCCATCTATCCAGATATATATGGTGTGTATATATATATATATATATATATATATAAATATATATATACACACACACACACACACACACACACACACACACACATGCACATTATACACACTATACACACACACACAGTATAATATAATGGTTTGCATTTGTAGAGCACTGCTGTGTGACATGGTTCAGTTCCTGTGCCCTTATTTTGCTGTATGCTTTTGTGGTGGGATGGACCTTTAAATACAGAAGGTACATAAGTGGATGTAGCCTAAATTTAGCATTAGTGTAGAACACAAAGCCTGTTTCTCATTCCTGATTGGCTGATAGTACAGTTTAAGTGAATAATTTGGCTTAGTGTAGTATCACAAGATGGGATGGAATTTTGTTATTTGTTGGGGAAATATTATTTTTTTTCCGTGAGAATCATTAAGGTTTAGAAGAAAGCCGCAAATGAAATCAAATCTAATATCAGTATGGTATGTATAGTTTTTCTATTTAATTTGCATTTCATTATGCAACTTATATTGATGATATTTGAGATTTGAAAGACATTTAGGAAAACCGTAGCAAAGACAGTTTGTGAGAGTAGGAGTTCACACACACATTTTTGCTGATTACACTTTTGTTGTTGTGTTTAATCTGAATTGGCACATTGTACCATTGTAACATTGTATGCTGGGTATGAAAACAGCATCTTATGTCAGCACTGAATGTGACTCCTATAATGTTTATTTCCAACAGTTTTGTCCGATTAAAGACAGTAAGACAGCTTAAGTTTGGTAGCACTGAGAGAAAAGGATTGTGGCAGCATAATGGCAACACAGTTAATTATTACTGTGTGAAGCGCATGTGATTTTCACAGTTGATGTGCGTTGAAAGCTTTTTGTTCTGAGTGTTGAAGCACAGATGAGGTTTAAATAGATGATCGGATCTCGTTGTGTGACTGGGTTACGTAAGGCCGTGTCACAGCTAGACTCCACATTTGCTAACAGCAGTTACGGAGGTCACAGCGGTGTAGCGTAGCCTGAGAAATTTTGAATCCGTTTTGACATCCGCTCATGTACTTCGTATGCCGAGTTGTTCGCTTTGACAGCAGTAAGTGATCTCTCTCGGAAACACAAGGATGTTTGTGTCCAGGACACGCCAGTGGATTCATTATATTACTCAGGCAAATTGATTTAAAATAACGTTGTTATAGAGCTACAAACAGGCCTCTTGTCTTGCATGTCAATAGGTTTTGAAGTATGAATTTTAAGATGCTTAACCACAGTTGCGTACAAAACATACCAATCAGATGAGACCTCTCACATGGGTTATAAAGGGTGGGCGGCAGGTCAGTTTTGATAGGGATGCTAACAGCACAGAATAAAAATATATTCTAAAATATTTTTAATAGTAAAAAGTTTTAAATTGCTACTTGATGTTCAGTGTAGAATTTGATCCATGAAGCAAAACCAGGACAGTTATGTGACGTGCAGATGGCCTCTGTTCACCATATATTTCTCTCCTATCAGAGGCTGGGTGAGCTAGTGCTCGGCTTCCTGGAGCGAGACCTCCAACCGTCCTGTCAGCTGGCATGCCTGGAAACCATTCGCATCCTGTCCCGCGATAAGAAGAGCCTCGCCCCGTTCGCCACCCGCCACGCCATGCAGGTACTGATCCGGCATGCCGGGCTCGCGCAGGACGAGGGTGTTATGCCGGAGATCCCAGATTTGGAGGTGATCGTGGAGGCCCTGAAATGCCTGTGCAACATCGTCTTCAACAGCGAAGCCGCTCAGGAGGCAGGGGCGGAGCTTCAGCTGATCATGGGATTGGCTGAGAGGCTAAAGCAGTGTCGCGAGCCACAGTGGAACCACGATGTGCGATTCTTTGACCTGCGGCTCACGTTTCTGATCACCGCCCTGCGTGTAGATGTGAGGGCCCAGCTAGCGCGTGAGCTGCGGGGTGTTAGTCTCCTCTCAGAGGCTCTGGATGCCACCCTTGGCCTGTACTGGCCTGACATGTATGAAGTGGCCCGGGCGGGCGTGGACGGGTCATCAGAACTGCCCCCGCTGGGGAGGCAGGAGACGGAGCGAGCCATGGAGATCCTAAAGATTCTCTTCAACGTGACCTTCGATTGTAACCGGCGTAATGTGGACGAGGTGAGAATGATGCGTTTGCCTAGACAACGTTTCATCTGTTTGCATGGCAACATGATCTAGTGACTGTAGTTATTTTTAAAACTGTATTGCCTTGACTGATTTAGCTGGAGACTAAAAAATGTCATTTTATCTTGTGTGGCTTTTAAAGTTTTTTTGGGGAGTATAAAAATGTTTATGTTTTTTTTGCAAGGCATAGATGTATTGAGAATCATCAAATAATTCATTAAATAACCAAATGTAATAATTTTAAAATTATATATAAATATTAACAATTATATTACTTTATAATGTTGTAAGTATAAAAACCAAGTATTTATTCATTGTCTCCAAATTTCTCTGCCATTTATTTACACTGACTCACTCAAACTAGTTGTTGACAACTAACATAACTGGTTTTGAATTTTGCCATTTCAAAGTCTCCCATTAACATTCAGTAAATGTTCATCTACCACAAAGTAACTGCCAGTGATATTTTGCTGAGTAAGTGTCGCACACGAGTAAGAATGTTCTCTCACTGTAAATGTTAGTTTGGTGAAGCAGATGTGATGTTGTTTCATGTGATTACGTTGTGATTATGTTATGTTATGCTGATGTGTGTGGCGCAGGAGGAGGCCGCTACCTACAGACACCTGGGTGCCATTCTGAGACACTGCATCATGAGCACTTCTGAGGGTGAGGAGCGCACTGATGAGCTGCACAGGTGAGCACACACACTCACACACCCAAACCCATATATCTATACAAACTGTATATTCTTTATATAGAATATTGTTCAAACTTGTATATCCCCAAACCCTCACAGAAACCTTTCTGCCTTTTCAGATAAAAAAGACAAATCTATATGATGTATAATCTTGTTTCCTTATGGTGACATTTGGTACAACGTAGTAAATGCCAGTACACACACACCCACGCTTATTCACAAACACACACTCACAAACACACACACACACACTCATATGCACACTCATACACACTAACAAACACTCACACACACACTCATACACACACCAACATAGTGAAACATGCAACACAGGGCGAGACCACCGGCACAGATTTGTGTTTGACTCGACTGTGTTCCTTTGCTATGATTTGTAAAGATTACTGACTAACTAGAGCACATCCACAGGGATCTGTAACTAATTAGTTGTTTGGTAAGAAGCACAAAGTTGCAATGAATCTTTAAGGTTTTACCATAAATGAATGACATTAATCTGTTCCGCAGCCACACCGTGAACTTAGTGGGAAATCTGCCCCTGCCGTGTCTCGACGTTCTGCTGATGCCCAAAGTCCAGCAGGGATCCATCGAGTACATGGGCGTCAACATGGACGCTGTCAAAGTTCTGCTGGAGTTTATGGAGAAAAGACTGGACCGGGTGAGCATGCCAGCTATCAAATAATGTAGGAGGGCTGTGGCGTCAATGTGACGTCCATTTTGATTACCTGGGGCTGTTTTTTACATATTAATAATACATACAGCTTTCAGTGATTTAGCTTAAAGTGTTATGTTGTGCCTCCCTGAGATTGAGGTAACACCTGCGATTCATTTATTTGTGCGGTTTCTGTTCTGGGAGCTGCTCTGCACCTGTTTTTGTTGCTGATTCGTTTGTTATTGTTGGCGGAAATGCTTTGGGGAATTTTTAACAGCGGGACACAGCTGGAGCTCAGGCGTTACACAGAACATCTCCTCGTCTCCTCATGTGGCCTGATGTTCTTGTTTCTAGGGAAACAAGCTGAAGGAGACCCTTCTGCCTTCGCTGAACCTCCTGACGGAGAGCGCACGAATTCACAGGGAGACCAGGAAGTTCCTACGATTGAAAGTAAGATTGGAAAACTTGGGAAAAATTCCATTTTCCAAAAATTCCTGAAAGTATTTTACATTTTCGTTAATTAAATTTGTTCGGTGTGTTTGTTCTAAGGTCCTTCCACCATTACGTGACGTTAAAAACCGCCCTGAGGTCGGTAATGCCCTGAGGAACAAGCTGGTGCGACTGATGACCCACATCGACACGGACGTGAAACACTGTGCCGCTGAGTTCCTGTTTGTGCTGTGCAAAGAAAGTGGTACGCCACAACCTCATGACATCACTGGTATCCTAGAAACTGAAGGACATCCCATAATATCATCCCATCATGTTAGAAACAGAACCAAGCTGTGGATTTGATTAAGTTTCAGAGATGCTGTGTAATAGCTGTTTGTTTTATGATGTTTCAGTTTCCAGGTTTATCAAGTATACGGGGTATGGAAATGCAGCCGGGCTATTGGCTGCTCGGGGCCTGATGAGGGGGGGCAGAGACCCCGGACACTACTCGGAGGATGAGGACAGTGATACTGAGGAGTACAGAGAGGCTAAACCTCAGTATGTCACCACAAACACTTCTGAGGAGAAACTGGCTTTTGTATCATTAACTAACTTGGTTAATGATAACAAAAGTTTCTGTTAACTAACTAACTGAGAGAAACTGTTGATGCGCTTAAGGCAGAATCATGAATGTGATTGGTTGAGGTATTAAATATGCTCCGCCCATTGATCATTTTATTGGCTGTGTCCAGAATTAATAAGTTACTACTTACATAATATTTATACAGTGCCTAGTATGTAAATGTGCAGAATACGAAGAAATGATATATCCAACAATGCAATGCACTCCTGGAGTCAAACACAACATGAGGCTTTATTGCCACCTTTAAATGTAATGCAGTAGATGTTTGTACCCTGCAGTATTAATCCAGTGACCGGCCGTGTGGAAGAGGAACAGCCTAACCCTATGGATGGCATGACAGAGGAACAGAAGGAATATGAGGCTATGAAGCTAGTCAACATGTTTGATAAACTCTCCAGGTAAGAAATACACAGAGTGCTTATGTATAATTTATTTGTTGTTGATGTACTATTTATATCTCAGGGCCTGGAGACAAATCATAGCCGTGCTGATATAGAGCCTAACAGCTCAGTGTGATATTGCTTCTATCTACAAAGCTTTTAGCATTTCTGGTCATAAAATAAATACAGGCAAAAACAGGCATTCTAACAGTAATTTGTTGTGAACACATATGTGACTTAATTGGGACTAAAAATGGTCTCCAACGTTTATCTTTCAGGGAGCAAGTGATCCAGCCAATGAAAATTGGAGATGATGGAAAAATGACATCATTGGATCCTCAAGAACTCCATTATTTAGCCACACAGCAGTTCGGAGAGTCTAACAATTCCGACAGTGACAGCGACACAAACTAGCCATGATTCTTGGAATTCTGACAGTGGGATATTCGGAATGTTGCAGTGCAGTACGGAGCATTTGAGTCTATCCGTCCTTTAACAGGGACGGAATCACTTATTTAAATGTAAACAACAGCTTTTGGTAAATCATGTTTATGATCTTTTGACACATTAGGCTTTTAATGCTTGATTTTTACTCGTATGGAAAACACCAGGCGATCGTTGTTTTCAGTTTAAGGTTTATTGTGTTGGCCTGTCCTTAGGTAAAATATTCTGTACAATGCCAGTGAAAACATGGTTTGGTTGCACAGTGCTAGTGTTTATCACAACAGAGTTTATTTAAAGAAACACTCGGTATTCACAACACCGTGGCATATCTTAAGAGCACAGATTTGCGTTTTATTTTAGACTGTGGCCTAAGAAAATATGACAAATGATGACAGTGAGAGAGCTTATATTTATTTATTTATTTGTTTGTTTTTAGAATAAACTGAGCGGAACAGAGAAATTATTCTAAGTTATAAAAAAGAACAGAGTTTATGATATGTTATATTTTATGAAGAATATTTACCTTTTAGGAGAACTTTTAAGTTTGTCCCGGAAGATATGAAATCTCCAGTGGTTAATTATATTCTGTGAAAAGATTATTATTGAATTGACTCTTTAACCCGTGTATTTTTTGTTCTGTGTGAAGGGATAAGTTAATGTGTGTTGTCATCAGTGGCCACAGTGATTGTTTAGTACATTTGTCTGTGTAGTATGTATGAATGACTACGGGGAATGTTACATTTAACCTATTTGTATCACATTGTGTTTCAATAACTTTACTGTGAGATAAAAATAAAACATGAATTTGTCATTGCTTCTTTTTGTCTTTTCTAACACACAACACTTCACATTTATTTGTCTTCAACTGATTTACCTGTAGTTTGTAGCTACAGAGGAATAGAAATATATAGAAATATATGCAATAGATAATACATATATATTATAAAAACAACAGAGCATAGGCAAACAAAAAAGATGTTAAAACATTATAATACATGATTTTTTCCAAAATGTGTGTGGATGTATGTAACTG
Organism: Yasuhikotakia modesta; assembly: GCA_036877545.1. Lineage (NCBI taxonomy): Eukaryota > Metazoa > Chordata > Actinopteri > Cypriniformes > Botiidae > Yasuhikotakia > Yasuhikotakia modesta. The sequence goes on along the minus strand of JBAJNP010002970.1, from coordinate 18,218 downwards.
TTTTAGCATTAATTTTAAAAAATCTAATTTATTGTTATGAATAATTATGTATTATACTATATATTATTAATGAAAAAATTAATTAATAATACAATATTAAGTATTAATAGCATTATGTTTACGTAACAGTGTCCGTCCTCCTCTCCACTAGAAGGCGGTAGCGCTCTGCTTACGCTCTGCGTCTCTTTAGTTCATTGGCGCAGAAGTCGTACCAGCCGCAGCAAACGCGTCGTTATTCTCCCCTAAACGAGCTTAAACACTCAAACATCTGCGTTCAAAATGAAAGATGTTATCGGATACCTCAAACAACAGCAAAGCAAGAGCCCGACGCCAGAACTGGCTTCGGAGTGGCACTCGCTGGAGGACCTGTACAACAGAAAGTATGAATGATGTGGCTAGCTGAGTCATTTAGCATGCTAGGCTAAAGCAGCGGCACAGCACATAAACATGTACATATTGCGCCCAGCTGAGGTTTTGGTTTGCGTCGGGCTTGTGTTTGTGTCATGTTTTATTTTCGTTGTTGCAGTTGCACTGTTGTTTAATCTGGGTTTAATCTGAGTTTAATCTGAGATCACATTGTCTTTGGGTTCCGAAACTTACAGATGCATAAAGTGAGAGAGTTCGGGTGTAAATATAAAAGTCAAGTCCGACTGAAATCCAAGAGATTTGGGGAGATTTTCATACAGGTTCAGATGTAACCGTTTAAGTTGAGACAGGGGACACTTTATTTATTTATTGTGATCATGTTTAACTCGACGTTTACACTCTTTTTAAAGACTATGGCACCAGCTGACTCTGAAGTTGACAGTCTTTGTTCAAGACCCATATTTCGCCAAAGGCGACGGTCTCATTCAGGTGAAATGTCAAATCTGAATTCAGTGAACTTTAGAAATGCGATGGGAAATGTTTTATAAGTCTTATTCTTTTTCCTGCAGCTCTATGAAAACTTCCTCAGTGATTTTGAGCACAGGTGAGATGCCACTGTTGTGCTCTTCTGTTTCTTAAGAAACTGCCTATTTCCAGTTTTATTAAAGTTTATTAATATTTAACTTTTCCTTGACAGGATCAACCCATTGTCCTTAGTAGAAATCGTTCTTCATGTTGCTAGACAAATGCCAGGTAACGGTTCTGTGTGTGTGTGTGTGTGTTTGTGTGTGTGTGTTTTCTTTTCACAACTGCATTGTTTTTCAACAGATCCAAATACAGCCATCAGCTTCCTTGAGAAAACAAGAGAGAAGGTGCGATGTTGTTTTTTGGAAGCACCTTTGATTTAAAACGTGATCCGTGTCATATTAAAACCATTGTTTGTGGATTTGACCAATCAGGTGAAAGCGAGTGAAGAGGCCGTCATCCTCTGCAAAACCTCCATTGGCAGCCTGAAGCTCGACATTAATGATCTCCAAGCAACAAAGGCAAGTTATTTTATTTGTATTAGAGACCCACTTTTAAATGCTGTGGTTTTCAAATTGTGGTATTCATAACATTGAATTATTCTTGCAGAAACTAATAGAAGAAGTGGAGGAGATGTTGAACAATCTGCCGGGTGTGACATCAGTACACGGGCGATTTTATGACCTGTCCAGCAAATATTACCGCATTATTGGGAACCACGCCATGTATTACAAGGACGCCCTGCGGTACTTGGGTTGCGTAGAAGCAAAAGACTTGCCAGGTTCGCTTTCGTTCAAAAAGTGACTGCTAGACATTTGTGTTTGACAAAAGCTCCCTCTAGTGTTAGATAGGCGGTCCTACAAAGTTAATATACCATAGAATTCAGTCTGAAAATATGCTGATGTGGTTTGTGTTGAAATCTTAGCTTTTGTTTTGTGCGGTCATCTCACAACAGAAGCAGAGCAGCAGGAACGAGCCTTTACACTGGGTTTGGCTGGTCTGCTTGGAGAGGGTGTCTACAACTTTGGAGAACTGGTAAGTTCTATTTGTCTAGTTGGAATAAACCGCCCGTCTCACATGGTACATGATGCTGTGAGTGGTAATACCATTATTTGATCTGTATAGCTGATGCACCCAGTGCTGGAGTCTCTGAGGAACACGGACAAACAGTGGCTGATCGACACTCTTTATGCATTTAATGCTGGCAATGTGGAGAGATTCCAAGCCCTGAAGACAGCCTGGGGACAGCAGGTTAGCAAACAAATTGTATTAGAAACTAAACAGACAGGCTCAGTGTAAAGACACCATGTGGTGTTTGATTGCAGGTGTGTTCAACAGAATTGTTACAACACAATGTCTATAAAAAATCGATTTGTTTCTCTCTAAAGCCCGATCTTGCAGCCCAAGAGGCCAAACTGATGCAGAAGATCCAGTTACTCTGTGTAATGGAGGTACGAGATGCATACGTTTACATTAGAAAAGATTTATGTATGTGAATAGCTTTATAAAGAGTTCCATTATGTGCTTAATAATTAGCAGGCCACAGATGTAAATGAAACTAGATTTGAGGCCTTTGATCGGTATTCATAGTGATTGTAAAGTAAATGTTATTGTAAAGCACCAGTGCTAATAATACATGAATGGTTGTCTTCACTTACAGATGACTTTCACAAGACCTGCCAACCACAGGCAGCTGACCTTCCAAGAAATCGCTCAGAGTGCCAAAATTCAAGTGAACGAGGTTTGTTCCCCCCTTTTCTCCCAAATTTTTATTAAACATTTTGCAATAAACGCATTTTATTTCAAATAAAATGAAACATTATTTCCTTTAATAAGGTGGAAATTTCATTTTCCATTATTTTCCTCAACAGTCCAGACCCAGATTAAATAGTATTAATATTTATTTGTCAGTCAGAGCCGTTTAATCCAGACTAGTGTTAATCTCTGTCTAGACTCATCTGATTATCTCGTTCTTCAGGTGGAGTTGTTGGTGATGAAAGCTCTCTCCGTCGGGCTGATCAAGGGAAGCATTGATGAGGTGGACCAGAAGGTTCACATGACCTGGGTGCAGCCCAGAGTACTGGACCTTCAGCAGGTATATTCACCTCACCTGACAGACCCTTTCGTATCACCTGCAGGTTTATAAGGTTACAGTAAGCGTTTACCACTTCAGTGTATTGAGTGTTTCCATCTCCACAGATCAAAGGCATGAAGGATCGTCTGGACTTCTGGTGTGGAGATGTTAAGAACATGGCCATGTTGGTGGAGCAACAAGCTCAGGACATCCTTACCTAAAAACCTTCCAAATTGACCGTCCCTCTTATTTCATCCTGCATAAGTCTCGCTTCTGTCTGTATCTTCATTATAACTATTAAAGCAATTTGTTTACACTGTGGCTTGTTTATTTTTAAATGTTAATGTTACGCTTTTATATGTTTTGAAGACTGTATTTTCTTTGCTAATCACAACTATATCATTTCACTCATGATATAATGTCCTACTACTTAAATAATACCAAATTCATAAACACACTTTTATCAGCATGTAACTTTTACTTCATGTTTCAAACTACTAAATCTAAACTGAATTTCCTCCCTCAGCGGCCACATCCTGTTCTTGAACAATGAACAGTTGCTAAGAATAACCAGTTTAACATCACATGGTTGCATGGTTGGTTGTTTTAACTTTAGGCATAATTGCAAACAATTGTATATTCATACAATTTTTTAGCCTTTTTGATGGCTTACAGTGGTGAGGATGCAAGCCATTTCTGTAAATGTGTTCTGTTTGAATTGTATATAGTTTCTTAAATATACATTATAAATGTTCTGTGTGAATGGTAGTATTATATGTTGACATTCTACAATAACATATTTCTTTTTTCATATTTTTCYAGTGAAATTGAACTTATTTACCCATAACTCACACTTGTTTAAAGCGGTTTAAAGTGTTTATGTCCATCTCTGTCAACAGCTTTACAGACTTAAAGCTTAACTCTGTGCAGTCAATCTTATTAGTGAGAAAACAGCGTTCAGAAACGTGCTTTGAACTAAACGTTTTCATTTAAGTGCGTGAGATCTGATAAAGAAATAAATGCACAAATGTTAAAATTGTGCCTGAAATGATGTTATACGTATATTCATTGGAGGCTTTTCCTTACATACATCTAAATAGGTCCATATAGGATTTGTAAAGTTTTATTGAGTGCTGGAAAGTTTTATTGAATCACACGAATTGAGGCATGTAATACATTCATTTATTTGTCAAAGGTTTAATAGGTTTGATAGGAGGAATGAGTTATTCTGCCGCTCCGGGACGTGTCTTGTAGCTCTCCAGGTTCGCCAGAACCCAACCAGAAGGTCCCAGGATGGTCGCAAACAGGACCGTCATTGCGATGGCTTGTTCCTGCGCAGAAAACGCATCGTCATAAACTTTGTTGTCATTTTAGGATCGTAATTCACAGAAACAAACTTATCTGAGACTTAAGTGTTAAAAGTGAACCACAATGTTTTTCTGAGCTACACACGTTATGGATTGTGGCATTGCTGGCACGTCGCTAAATCTGTATTATCAGTATTTTAATATACGAGTATATTGTAGCATATAATAATTCATGGCGTTATTTCATGGGTCATAAACAAACAAACAAACAAACAGGTCGTTTCTTATAATAAACTTGCATTGCCAAACTTCTCATGTATTCCACGTTTGTTCACATGAAACTTTTCCCTAAAGAAAAACCGCGTAGGTTCGCTATATTTTTGGTGTTTTTTACTCCTGAGACTGTGCTGCCATTTACATTAGTGCAAAGCTATTTGACTTTATTCGGGCAACAAGGTCATACAATTGGCCGTTTTCCAGAAGGATACCGGCCTGTTGTGAGGACACAAGTCGTGGATCTAAAACGCGTGTTAAAGATAATAAAATACATTTTATTTATTGTATTGATCTAAATAAGGAATATGGATGAAACAGCAAATTGACAGGCGCGCCATTTTCACATACGTGAGGGCGTAAACACCATCAATGGCGTAAATCGTGTCCTTTCACTTTTAATAATACAGGCCAGCTTTATATAGCTTATATATTATTATTATTATTACATGATAACATACTGTTACAGTTTCAAAGCCCCAGCTATTTAACTCTTTAGGCATTTATAAGTGAAATGCGCTTTCTGCGCAAACACATGGCGCACGCCTGACCCAGGTTAAGGTGCGCGGGCTAGTCAGGGTAGTTTAAGTCTAGCGCTCGCATTACTCACCCCGGCGGATATCGGGTGTTTGGCTGGTTTGGCCGTAATATTAGCTTTGGGTACGATCTGATGCTTCATCGCAGCCCTCAGCAGGTTGCAGGAGCGACTCAAGCCCGACATGGTCCTTTGTCAAGGGGTTGCGTTTGGATATATCCAAAGACTGAAGCGTAAGCGCCAATTGCGCACGGCGGTGTGCTGCTCTGAAAATATGCCCCGCAGAGAAACCGAGAGCGCTGCTATTTCTTGTGTCACCTGCCAAGTGCTATTTAAGTTCAGTGGGAGGATTAAATGAAAAAGGGAAATAAAGGATGTGCGCCTATACCAATCCGCTGCGCGCAAGATAAGCGCTCACTGCTCAATTGGCTGTCCGCAAGCGACACGTCGCGTCGTGGCGCAGAGCGGTGTGCTGAGCGGTGTACTTGTTTTTTTGCTCCAGCTTGAAACATACACCAGCCCACCAGTCATGGGCCGAGGGGGGAGGGTTGGTGCTGGCAGAAGCTCCCTTGGTCGATAAAGGATTTTAATCCACATTGGTTCAAGCCCCCCAAAACGCAGCGGCGCTACCGTTAGATTCATTATCCTGTTTTTCATCTATGCAAATCCTGGGGGAATTTCCACAGCGTATAGCCTCACGTATATGCATGTATGTATTATGTATGGCTGTATAGCAGACGCATTGTGCGCAGTGGATGTGCGCGAATAACTGCGCGCATTACTATGTTACACGGTACTGTAGTTTCTGTATGGTGCGCAGATATCGCTAATATCGTCTCCAAGCATGCAATGCAGCCGCCTTGTGCATTTTTTGTTCATGCATCCATTGCTTGTATCGATAGTATTTTCTATTTTCACCAGCTACAGTTTTGCTTTGCCAGTAATGTACCAGAAGGTGGGGCTAATCAAATATATCTGTATACATATCCTGTCAAAAGGGTCTGTTTTGACAGGATCTTGCTGTAGTTTATAGACAGCATGATAACCAGATCAACACTATGTGTCATTCCAAGCCTTTGTTTATTCTGAGGAACACAGAAGATATTTTAAAGCATGAAACCAAGTAACCAAACAACACTGGCACCCGTCGTCTCCCATTGTCTGTACAGACGCTTCTCAATGTATCTTAGTTTGTGTTCCACAGAACAAAAGTCATAAGTTTGGAATGAGGGCGAGTATAATAATGAAAAAAATAGGTTTGGCTTAACTGTCCCCTTCATGGTTCACATGGAAAGCAGTTGCTGTTATTATTACTATGTTAAATTAGTTACAATAATTGTGATTAGGTTAATATTATTTTTACAATAAATGTTACAATATGTAATCTCACACACTGTAAAGTTTAAAAATATCTGCGCTAAAGAAGTTAAAGGGTTAAAACATTGTGAAATATTTAACTTCCTTTTTGTAGGTTGTACACAACAGGTTGTAAGTAATGTTACATATAATAAGCAGTTAGAGGACATGCCGTGTCCATAAAGCAACACTGAACGTATCAAAGCATGTGCGTATGTGGGAGGACTGCAGGAAGCCATTTCTGTGTGAGCAAACAACACGTATGTCACATGATCTGAACTCTCCTTTTGCAGCTGTCGGACTCTGGCCGTGAGTTAAAGTCATTTAAGGAGGACTGAACTATCTCAGCTGCATTGCATTAATCTGCATGTGCACAATGAGTTCTGTTGAGCAGAAAAAGTGCAAAAATATGCAGAGGAAAGTGAAACCAACATGGTTGCAGAAATACAGTGCGACACACAAAACTAGGCGTGAGGTTGTGTGTGTTTTTTTGTGTGCATGCTAATGTTAACATCTTGTTCAGCCGGAAAATAATTAAGGCTGACACCATTGCATAGAAAATGACTAGGTTATATCATCTTAACTGTGAACTAGTTAAATAAGTTAAGTCCTGTCTAAACAGTTTAATAGTTTCATCTTTACACAACAAACATAAACAAACACTTTGTCCCCCAAATGTTTGACATAAATAGATTTATTTTAAAGTTGAAACGATACAAAGTGTGGCACAATTTACAAAGTCCCCCTTGCTTCAGCTAGCGAATAACACCGTTCTGTGTAAATATTTCTGATGGTTTTCTTGCATTCATTGACTTCAGTTTCTGAAACCCTTGGAGAAAACAAAACAGTCAAGATTGTGGATGGCCAGACCTGATTTGAACTTAGCGCCTGCAACAAATTCATGTAATAAACAGCGGTATTGATTCACCTTTGAGAACTGCGTACCAGTTTTTCAACCCTGTGTTTGAAATATTGTCATCACTGTCGGGGACAAACCGCCTCCCATCTGCAGCAAAACAAAGATATTTAACCCTAATTTAATGTAAAACAATAAACAAGAAACTATACAAGGTAAATGCATGTTTAATGTCATTACTAATGCTCTTTAATCCAACCATGGTTACTTCATTTAAAACTACAAACTAGCTATTTCCAGTCAGTGGAATGGACACAACAATCAGTATTAACACGCTATTGATTTGGTTACACTGAGATTAAGGAAATGGAACAACACTCACGTTTTCCCTTCAGGTACAGCATTGACTGTGGTCCCCAGTTCTTAGACAACGTGGTCTGCTGTTCAAACACATTTACAGTAAACCAGTATCAAAAACACACAACTTTAAATACGACACATAAGGGAGTCGCTACAAACAACAAACTCACCCTCTGAACGCAATGACAGTCAATCACCAGTAAAATGATCACAACCGAACTCCATATGATCCATATTCTTGACATCTACAAAGAGAAGCATCAATTAGACAACGTAGCATCGTTCTATGCTAACGCAGCCACGCCGAAACACATATTTACCATTTTTGTGGGAACAAGAACCGTATTTGGTCAGAAGAAACAAACTGAACGATCCAGTTCTCTTCTCTTCTATTTATGTTGTTCTTAAACAACAGGACCCAGGGTTCGATACAGCCCCCTGCGAGAGACATCGCTTGCTTGTACCCTGTCCTATCATGAAACGCTCCCTACATTAACCCGCACTAGAAGCTTGACGTCAGGATCACGTCTCCTGTAATGAAGATCGATACGGTGAGGTTTTCCCTACAACTATCTCGCTAATTTTACGTATGACAAAAACACTCATGTTTTTCTCAACAGCGGCTCCATTCAAACTCACGTTTCGTCCGACCTTGAAAGTATAATGACAAGACGGGCGTGAATGAGATGTGATTCTAAACTGACCTTTAATGAGAAAACTGAGTGGAAAAGGTTTAGAAAAAAACACAAAGACTTGAGGGTCAAGATGTCAGTGTGTTTATATAACAATGAAACATTTATTTAGCAACACAGGAGATGCCAGATACATGTAACTCTGTGACACCTACATTTGTGAAAAACAATTCATTTATGAAAATGTCCATCTACGTGGACTGAGTAAAATATGTGGAAATGACAACCAGACACACATTTTCAGACAAAATACTGTTGCGTGAACGACAAACCATGTTTGTGAACAACATAGAACATTCCAGAACAAGCAACGACCAATGTGGCAAAACAAGTAAACAATGCTAGAGATCAAACGGTTCTATCTAAAAACCAATAAATCTGTCGACAAATTAAATAAATATTAATGAATCAAATAAATATTAATACATATATAATCTGATATAAATAAATGTAAAATAAATACAAATATTTTATGTCATAAAAATATTTAAAATATAAATATAAAATAAATATTAATAGACGTCTCATAAAATTGATCTAACAATGAACTGATTATTCAGAACCGATCGTGTTGTTCCTGAACTATAACCGCAGATCAAGCTGCACATTGGTGGATTTGAATATCGATTGAACAATCTGCGTCATACACTGACCAAACTCCTCCAAAATCATTTTCTCAGCGTGGGGCAAAATGTACCCTTCCTTCTCTGCTTCTTCAGCCTGGACGAGGAGACAGCCGCATGTGGCTTCCACTACATCGGGCGTGATGCCCGCCAGAGGAGACCTATCAACGGAGACACCCTAAGTGACCAGAAGGAATAACAAAACCCTACTGCTCTCATTCACCGCCATTTGAAAAATAACAAACAAACACGACAGAAACAGCATCCAATCGGGTTAGAAAACATCAGGGCTGGTATATGTGGTGACTATATAGTCTATAGAAATCCATATCCAATCTCTCTTGAAAGGGACATTGGAGAGCTTTGGATTCTTGTGATCAAGCCAAAAACCGTTTGAAGATTTTTAAGACTTAAGCTTTCATTTTTATGGTTTAAATATAATCAATCTGTGTTCAATTGCTCGCTGTGTCTAATTACATATGTGGCTGTTGTGTCACATGGACAGAAATGAAGAGGGGGGGCGTGGGGGGAGGACGTGGTCACATGATGTACAGGAAGTGAGGATAACCAATGGAAAACTTCTTGGTACTGTATTATAGTGTCATTTGAAGGTATGTGTAGTATAGTGTACATATAATGTAGTGTACACTTCTAATGTAGTGAGTAAATTTAAATGTAAATAATTTACATTACACACTTTAATCTGAATCCATTTAAATAAATGAGGAAAACAATAAAGGGATTTATTTTTTAAAAAGGCAAAAATATGAGAAGTTCTTTAAAACGTTTTAGAAGAATTTTTTGAGTTGGAAAAGGGAGAGATGATGATAATTTCACTATAAATCTAGCTTTTTTTAAAACAAAAAATAGGCAGTTTGGAAGATACTTGTAATACATAACAATGCTTAATTTTAATGACTGGCACAAGAGCTTACCGGTGCATTTTTCCCAAGAGAGAAAACCAATAATCACATATTCTTTAGATGCGGACAGCTTGATGTAATTGGATTTTTAGGGGGGGCTTCTAAGACCACCACAGACCACTAGCGCAGTATCATAACAGTTTCATGTACCTGGTTGGACAGTAGATCCTGGAGTCAGGGCTGCCCCGGGCTGATCTCCTCTTCCGAGGGCTTTCATCATAGTTTTGACAACCCAGGCATTTACAGGTGGATGTGCACATGATGTTGGCCTGTGAGAGATTGTAATACACATATATAATAACTCTATGCTCAATAAATATATATATATATATATGACAACATGAAGGTCATCCGGTAACACAGTGACCTCGTAACACTCGCAGTAGTTCTTCAGGCAGCCCGAGCGCTTGCAGTTACAACCTTTAGTGTGACAGCCTTTGACATTCCCCCGTTTCCTGCTTACAATCTTGGGTCGGAAGGCCCCCGGATTCCTTTCCAAACAGACCTTGGAAACAGAGAAGAGTTATTGTGGAATATACAATCAAGGAGACAATGGAATTCAATTGGAATTCAAAGAGGTTTATATACTATATATAGTAGTATATATACATTTGTGTGTGTGTATATATATACTACACTATACTATATTATACTATACCATACCATACCATGCTATATTTATTCCATATATATATATATATATATACTATACCGTATATATACTATACCATACCAAATATATAATTGCCTATATATAATCTATTGTCGTTTCATTTGTTGCTTTGGATAAAAGCATTGCCTAAATGCCTAAATGTAAATGTACACCTTTGCTTTACCTTAATAGCCTGACATCTCTCTGTCTCATGCTCTGTGTTATTGAAGCAGTTGACACATTTGCAGTTTCTGCAGACCTCACCGTTGGCAAAACATTCACAGTAGCTGTCAGAGAAATTGTTTGGCAACGCTGATCATGACTGATGCGAGTGCAAATGCAATTTAATGCAAACTAGATACTGTAGAATTACCGTGACTAGGCAGAGGTCACATTTAACCAAACCAAAAGCCACATGAAATTAAAATACGTACAGTTTCAGACACTGAGATTTTGTACAGTTGCAGGGTCGCTTTGATTTTTCCAAATTCACACCACTGAACAAAGAACAGATAGTCAAAATGAAGGTCAATTATTGTAGAAGATTGTAATTGTAGATTTTTTACATTAATGCCACACATACCACTCGTCTTCTTTAGTCCCACTTCTCTGATTCTGCCCCACAGTCTGATTATATGTGGGGCAAATAGTTTGATGAAGCTGAGAAAATACAAAAAATTAAAAAACACCAACGTTAATGAACATTTGATTCTTTTTCATTTTAAGCTTTTGAGCCTTTTAACCAAATTTTGAAACAGAAGCACATTTATTTAAAAAAATGCATATTTTGCTAAACAAATATAAAAGCTATTTTAAGAACATTCAAATTTCTGCATATTTTTGCCCCACAAAATCCCCATTGCTGCAACAAGACAAGAAAATCGTTGCTATGTAAACGCTGTACATCATTTTCCACAACAATTAATTAATTTTAATAATGGAAATAAGACCTTTTTCAGATCACAGTACAACATATACAAAATATACATTATACATCACCTGCGAAGCATAAGGTCCTGGCTTGAGGTTGAACGTTACATTAGCGTTCTCAGGAGGTTCAGAAGACTCTATCTTTCCTGTATGTCCTGAATCTGATCAAACCATTCACACTTAATCCATACACAACTCAACCCACACTATTAATGATGCATTTTGGGATTAGATAACAAATAAAAGCATAAAAAGCAAAAGCATAAAAGCAAACAGAGGCCTTAATATTACGAACAAGAGCATTAAAATAAGAGCATCACAATAAGGTCTTACTTGCACAGCAGCTAAAAATGGGTCATTCAAATTTAAGGTGTAGATGTCATTATTGAACCTCAGTTGTTTTCTGCTAATATTAGGAATTAAACTGGTAACCTTGGCTAACCAGTAGGCCACAACTACCAGTTCACCTGTTTCTTGCTGTGAGAAATGCTCAGCAGAGCAGCTGTGATGAGCCAGAGTCTCAGTTCTGTGATTCATCACCATACTGTGATTATTGTGATCGATACCACGGTGGTTCAGCATCACAACCTGCCCTCCGCGGTTCACATCACAGAACACCTGCAGAGGGCATCACATCTCGATGAGGACGGCTTCAAAATCACCAGTCTTCATCACTGACGTCTTCATTTGTGCACTAAATCAAACTGTAATGACCATACAAAACTCCATACAGATTTCCCAGGTACTCACAGGACACCTCCGCTGCCTAACCTGTTATTGTGCCATATATAACCTGCCAATCGCAGCTTTTACAAACCAGGCATTTGAGAGGAAGGAAAGATGATACGTGATTAAAGTTAAAAGCATTTCCGCAGCTTGTGCTGGTCATGAGATGCACAAGAACAGCATGTGGACATTTTACACAGAATTAATTATGTACACATGAACAGAGCATCTGTCGCATACACACATGCATTAACACACAAGTATCTCAGATACATTACATTCGGATGGCTGAATGCCTGGTGTGTTGAAAAGCCCTCTCGGCTATAAACCTCAGGACCCTCAGAGCTGATACTGGCCACAGCGTGACAGATTTCTCCCTGTGAGACCAACAGAATTAACATTCATGACGCTAATTCAGTTCTATTCACATTTATGTTGTTGAATGTGGTTTACAGATCTAGAGTTGTACAGAAAAATTATTCTTGATAAATAACTAGATGGATGGACTAGCATGGATGGACTATTCATAATGGAAAAATAACTAGCGTAAATAAAGTTATGCTAGGTTTGATATATAGAAAATTCATAATTGACTAAATGTGCTCTATGGTCGTTTTGATGTAAACTGATAATATATGCATTTCATAGTTGCCACTTACTGGAGACATTCCATAGTGATAAACCTCCTGTGATGGCCATGGACCACTAATGGAGCCGTATGACCGGCCCAGAACATGTTGATAATGGCTGGGCTGAGCAAGCAAGTATTCTGGATAAGATCTTGAGCTCATCTGGGCAACCGGAGGTAAATGATCACATGTCAGAGGACGAACAAGCCTGTAAGTGGCATAGTCTTCTGCCCTGAGGGATTCCTCCATCCCGGAATATCCTAAGTGCATCCCATGATTGAACGGATCTGCTATTCCAGGACTTCCATGGTTATGATGTAAGGGAACCAGTGAGCCCTGGGATGCGTCCCTTGTGTAGCTGAACTCCTGACCCTCCAATTTACTCATTGTTTTACTACAATGTAACTGCAGAGGGCGCTGCAGTCACACAGGCGTACATGTAAACGATAAAAAACGTTACATATGTGTAAAGCAGTAACCAACTAATACTATATATTTGTAAGAGACGTAAGTTGTTTTAGTTGCTTTGAGTAAAACGTGTTGCTTTAACTAGCCACGTAGCTAATCATGTTGTTTACCTCAATGCATTTGCTAAACTTTACATTTTGCCTAGATTGTAAGACACTTACCAGTTAACTAACAAAGTTCATGGGTGTTGGAGGATTTTAATAACCTTATTTTCAGATTATATAACAGTTTTGGGGGGTTGTGGGTGTGTTATTTTAACGTTACAACTAAACTAGTGTGAAAGTGACCGTTTCGCCACGTCAGAGTTTACGCGTTTAACGCGGTTTACGCTTTTTACGCACGCAAAACCCGCCAGCGCGAGAGCTTACATACATCTCTTATTTTTTTAACCCATGTTTATTAACTTTATCCGTTTGTAAACGATGCACGATGGTTTATCCTGGTAAACTGTGACAACCTGGTAAAATGTGATTCCTCTCCCCCCCCAACAACAAACCTGGAGGGTAAATACGGAGGGCGGGAGGCGTTACTTTAAACGCGTTGTTATTAATGCGCAAAACGCGTATTACCGGTTTGTGGCTGTTTAAAGGCTTGTCGTGCTGGATCGCTCTTTTAAACAGCGACTTAAACCTCGTGGAGATGAGCTTGAACTTCAGCAAGTGTCACTCCGTGCTCATCACGGGCGCGAGCAGAGGTCTCGGGCTGCAGATGGTCAGACAGTTGCTCGGCACCCCCGAAAGACCCCAAAAGATCCTCGCGACCGCCCGGGATCCAGCCGCTGCAGAAGTAGATCGTTTTCATTTCTGTCCGGTATCAAACTGTTAGTTTGTAACCCATTGGATTAACTAGCTGTTGTTTGTTTCCATGTAGGAACTGCAAGATCTTGCCAAATCCCACCCGGGAGTTCATGTCGTGCCTCTAGGTAAGTTTGCGAGTTACGTGTGTCTTACAAAATGTTTGCAAAGTGTAAAAAAATGAAGTTTAAAGGGTTTTTTAAACGTTTAAAAAGTTGTTTGTTAGACGGGCTACATGCACGAATGTGTCCAGCAGGTGGAGACGAAGGCAAGAGTTTAGGAGTCGTATTGTATTGACAAAACAAATACATGTTATTATATAACAATCGTTGTTTTTGTAAAATGTTATGCCTTATATTGCATCCTGTTTTAAAATGTGTTTTGTATCACCTTGAATGTTTTTAAGTGCATTATTTTGTTTAATTGTTTTGTTTTCTTGCTATAAACGATCACATTAAAAAGTAAATGATATGTAGCTTGTGAGAAAAATAATAAATTACCATATGCCTATCTAATCTATCTAATATGCCTATCTAATATTTAGCTACATTTCCTTGGAAGACATCTTAAAGTCTGGCCTGGTCTTTTCTCATCAGATGTAACCAGTGACGTGAGTGTGACGTCCGCAGTTCAGGCCGTGGAGTCTGTCGTTGGTGATGACGGCTTAAACTGCTTAATAAATAATGCAGCCATTAACATCTCCTGTGATCTGGATACAGTCACCAGAGACGCCATGATGAAAACATACGAGACTAACACTGTAGCTCCACTTGCAGTAACCAAGGTAATTGTATGCAGTGGTCAGGCAACTTCTCAAAGTCTTGACTTATCTAATATAAACATAAAATGTCGTATATAACACAAAAATATTGGTAGACAATTCCTTGAAGAAGGTTTTGCACACAGCAAATGTGGGGTTTTGCTAGTTTTTGGCTAAGACTGTACATAGACAAACTATTACAGGCTAAAACATGCACAGTTGTAGAACGGATTAGTGGAATGTGATGTACTGAACTTAACTGTCTTTGTTTTTTAGGCTTTTCTGCCTTTGTTAAGACGGGCGGCAGTACAAGGTAAAGGGATGGGAATCCACAGAGCGGCTGTGGTGAATGTATCTTCTTTACTGGGCTCCATTCAGCTCAACTGGGGCGAGATTGCAAGGTTTAAAAGTTATGCCTACAGGGCATCAAAGGTAAAATGGGTTTTATTGTCGTTTCTCATTGTAGCAGAATTTATTGAGGTTTTACATGCATTTTTGTGGTGCAATTTCATGTTGTTTTTTATTAAATATAGAGTGCCCTAAATATGGTTACAAGATGTTTGGCCGTTGACTTGGAAGCAGAAGGAATCTTATGCATCACCCTTCACCCTGGCTGGGTCCGAACTGATATGGGCGGACCAATGGTGAGATTGGAAAAAAATGCGTATATTAAAAGTGACATCTTTTAATAGACACCTGCTTTATTTCACCCCATCTCTCCGTTTATTTACTACATACAGGCACCTTTGAGTGTGGAGGAGAGCATATCAGACGTTTTGTCCGTCATTTCTAAATTAACAGAGAAAGATCACGGTGGATTTTTGAACTACTCTGGAGATTCTGTACCCTGGTGACCAACATGTTCTGTTAAAGACCAGAGAAACAGCCTGTGGGATTAACAATTCATGAATTGTCATTTCTTCCTGTGTTTGAGTCAGTAACAATGGCTTTTGTGTTGGTTAACATCAGGTAAATGTTGTAAAAAACAGAGACTCATATTCAATTATGACCTATCAATGAAATGATATGGCTGATGCTTTTATACTATCTTTATAATAAATACCATTTGCAGCCTATAATAGCTCATTGTGGTTATTGCCTCATGAGTTAAAATATAAGACAGACAGTGTAAATCAAATGCCATTTATGAATTTTATTTCTGAATCCATCTCCACATCGACCATCAAGTTACACAGTTATATTGACATGTTAGCATGTTGAGAACAACGCACTGAAGAAGACCAACATAAGACAGCCAATAGGAGGGAACTCAGCTGGGTGCGGTGGAGGTCAAGGTGTTTAAATACTGAGTTAGGGCTGACTTATCTCCTCTGAAGTAAAAGAGGAAGGGAGGCTGTCCAGAGCCCCGATTTCTGCAAGACAACGCAAACAAAAGCTCAAGACACTGGACAACAGCTTTATATTGTTAGTGGCTCTTATTTGCCTAAATCTACAGAGGATTTTTCTATAGGTCTAAAGCACTTGACGCTTACGGATTTGTAGACTTTCTATATTTTGTTTTGTTATATATTTTGATCATAATTATGCTTTGAGTTTCCAATAATAGTTTAGTACGCAGCATCATTTTACCATGTAAATGTGAGCACAGTAAATGTGATTAAAGATCACTAGTTAAAGGCACTTACCTTTCAATTTGAGATAAGAAAGAAAGTCTATGATAGTATGGACAACATCCTCATCTGATATTCTCAGAGCTCCTAAAAACATATTATTGTAATTAAAATGTATCCTTATAATTACATGTCCTGTGATAACATAATGCAAACAGCTGAAAACCATACAGACAGTCATCACAGTTTTACACTGACAGGTTTTTGCATCTTGGCACACGATGTGCCTCCCAGCTGTGCGTGTTCCTACCTGTCTTAAAATCCTCTTCCATTGGCATTTCTCTCTTGCCTGCCAGTCCGTGCTTGTCGCTAAGGCTCCTGTGATTATCTATAGCATCTGATCACAATCACAGATAATAACATTTATCATTTAAACTGCATTTTAAGCGCCTGTGTCAACAGACCCCGTCACCCCGGATTATATTTATAGATCTGCCTGTGGCACACATATGTTCCTAATGGGAAGAAATTATCTGAACAAATTTTTTTTTGCATTCTGTTTTTTTTTGTTGTTTTTTGGACAGATTTGGTAGAGCAACCTGCAGGGATTGAGTCGTGGAATTGCTTTTTGTTGCTATGCGAAGCACACAACGCAAGCGGCAAAACACAGGCAAACACAAAAAACAGTCGCACAACACAAAGACGAGCAGCGACAGACGGAACGTAAAAGCAAACACAGACAGAGCTAAATCTTTTTTTAACATATAAAATCTATAGGTAACACATATACAAAAGTATATGTATACAAGAGTCTTTAAACTGGTAATTAGTTTGTATAATGTCTCACTATAAAAGTTGTATGCTTGCATGCACATGCACACAATAACACAAAATTGATATGTAAAATATATGATCAATA
>JBAJNP010002969.1:0-43169 GCA_036877545.1 Yasuhikotakia modesta | reverse complement strand
GCTTGAGTAAAAGCGGATGCGGGCCACTCACATCCTTTCAGCTGGGAGAAGAACAGGAGGATATTTTTATAAAGAAGATGAAAGCACACTTACTATTTTACCACGTTTAAACTCACTGAACCACGAGCCAGGAGCCTCTTTGGGCCATGAAGAGATTCTCACCTGGAAAAACATCACAAAGCATGAAGACTCAGATGCGTTCATAAACCAACCTGAATTTACTTCAGAAGAGTTTTAAACAACAATAAAAATACATATTTTTCCTAAACCTTCTGTTCCTACAAAAACAAATCAATTAAATTATTTTAACGATCAGTTTTGATGCAGAATTGTTATTTCAGATTCACTCTGTTCTTAATGAAATACAAGCATTAGAGTTCAGATTTAAGTCTTAGTTTTGTGCTTAAAAACAAAACAAAAAACACAATCATCATGGACCATAGAATAGTTAACAATTGTACAAATAATGATAATTATTTATATACTGCTTTAATATTTAATAGTATATTTATATATTTAATAATCTAAAATTTGATATATTGTCATTCATATTGTAATTTTGGGGTGAAATAAGAAACAAAGTAAGAAATGTTTTCCTTTAAATAGTGACTTCAGTAGGAAAAGATTCAGGAGGTAAAAGATGAAATGCATGATGTATGACGCTGGCTGTTCTTCCTTCAGAATGTCACTTACTCCATTTGACTTTTTATCGGGGAAGATGCAGGTTTCTCCTCCCGCTGTGAAGTTGCAGAACACTTTGAAGGAGTCGCCAGAGCAGCCCTGGTTGGGATCGATGTAGTATTCACCTGAGAGGAGAAAAAACACACGCTTTCTGAGTCTGAAACATCCACAGAAATCTCCCTCAGAAAGCCAGACAGAGCTGCTGTCATTACAGTCGTGTGTGCTGATATTCCCCGGGCTCTCGTGCTTTTTATCCTGTCCTCGACAGCTAAAACACACCACGGGCTTTGCGTAAATAATCTAGCAGGCTAATGTGAGCATGTTAAGAGCAGTTAGTAAAGGTCGGCTGGCCACTGCTGGAGTCTGTGGAATACAAAACATCTCCCCAATCAGGGTTCCTCTAGCGCCACTCTCAAACCGTCAGGAGTTTCACACACAGCTAAATGCTGAGAAACCAGCAACCCTCATGAGATGTTTGGGATTATCCATTCCTGTCTTTCTCACTCACCATCGGGGAACTCCGGGTGAGCGAGCTGAAGGTCTTTGCAGCTTCTGGCAGGGTTGCCCTCCGTGCCCATCGGGTACTTCATGCGCTCAATATCCTGTTTGAGATTATTCAAGGAGCTGAAGATGTCCTCCATGCCCTCTCCGTAGTCCAGCATGGTGCCCGCCTCATCGGCTTGCATGTCGATCGAACGACGGGACTTCTTGGGGGTCCGGATGGGCAGAGGCTGGATGATCTCTCCAGGTGGACCCTAAAGAACCGGAGAAAGGGCGTACAGTCCAAAAACCTCCTGTATGTTTTATAATAACCTTGAAAGAGAAGTTCTACTTACAGGAGGACCTGGAGGTCCAACCGTGCCAGTATCTCCCTTCTGTCCAGCAGGACCCTGAAAGGAGGAGAATTAAAAACCATGAGACACTTTTTTTAACATCAGCAGACTGCAGCACGTCCATCACGTCGGTCTGAGGTATAAGTTTCACTTACAGATGAACCTTTGGATCCTTTTGGACCTTGTGGACCCTACAGAAGAAAGAAAATTCTGCTTTAACGGACTTCATTATTTCATATGGAACATCACACTCAACAGGGATTAGGGTTTAAAGAACCAACAGAAGCAGAGGAAAGACTCACAGGAAGTCCAGGAGGACCAGGTGGACCAATTGGACCAGAAGCTCCACCAATGCCCTGCAATTATAAACACACAACAGAACTTTACATCATGAGTGATTTGTAAATGGACCTAAAGCTCTACAGGTGAACAAATAAGATGTCAGAACTCAGAGAAACTGATTCATCTGCTTTTCTTCAAACAACCGTGTCAATAAGAGAGAAATTACATTTAGACATTTAGCAGATGCTTTAATCCAAAGCAACTTACAAGGTAAAACAAAGAAGCGATAAACTGTGGAAAGACAATAACATCAGCCGTACACAGTTTCAGAGCTGATGTTCTCTCCAGGAACAAAAAACCCCACAATGCTTTGCTCACAGAGTTGAAAACGACTCTTGTTAATTGTATAATTCTCTGATGTGTATTACACACTGATCATCTCCATTCATTAGGAGTCAAGGACTTTTAAATTGTACTACGGGGAGGAATTCAAACACAGCAACAGAAGGAACATCTGTCTAATGGGAGACCTAAGTGAGATGAGATGGTTTCTCGCTTTTATTCTCAGACCCACAGAAGGAGAAAATACAATTTCATGAAGCTTAATCTGAATACGTTTTAAGTTGCATGGCTTTAAATAACGGAGGCAGAGGTCCACAGAGGGCTGAGGCAATTTTCCACCTCCTATTTGCTGAATTTTATTTAAAGAAAGACCTTAATGTGTTTCTGCCTTAATCGAAAGTCAAGATATTTGCATTCGGGGTGTAAAATGAAAACTCTCCAAGCACGAATGCATCAGAAATGATTTGGCAGGTAAATAAACTCACCAGCAAACAGAAGAATGGCAGTCTGGCCTCAGGTGTGACACTGAAATTATTAGCGGAGGTTTATCTAGAATTCCTAAAATATTCTTTGTCTCCAGAACTCCAAGTTGCAACAAATACGGAAAAATCCATATATATTCCAAATAAATCTACCTTTGCTTTTAACTTCAAACTAGCGGAAACAACTGAATATTTCATATTGTAAAAAACTTCCTGTTTTTCCTGTCCCTGGCATCAAATCTATTCCCACTAAATGTGTCTTTGAAGACCTGTTTTGTTGGTTCTTAGGGTAAAATGTTTTCCCTCTTTTTAAGTCGCTTTGGATAAAAATGTCTGTTGAATGGATGCGTGCACATGTAAATGAGACAAAGTTGATGCTTTAATGAAACACAGCTGTGATCTTCATCAAATCTCCTGAGTTTTGGAAGAGAAACCTTGAAATATTTGTTTCTGGAACCTTCAGTGCGGTGGAGGGGACAATAAATCATTAGTGACTTACAGAATCTCCTTTACTGCCAGACTGACCCTGAGGACCAGGCAAACCTCGATCGCCCTTCTCTCCCTGCTCACCCGGGGGTCCGATGAGACCGATTAGACCGGGGTGACCCTGCAGACACACACACACACACACATCACGGTTCGGATCATTCAATATATGTTTATACGAGCAAAACACCTCAGGTTGACCAGCAAACCGTCAAAGACACCATTACACCTGGATTATCATTACAAACATTCCCAGCTAACAGGAAATGTTCTCAGAACGTTGGGAAACCATCTGTAGCAGTTATTTCTGTAAAAGTATCTTTTACTGTAACTTTATTGCAGTAACATTAGTAGAAAACATTTCAAACATTCACTAAACGGCTAACATCTAAAAGTTTGTTGAAAACCTTCTGCATCTGAAACCTCTTCATGGAATGACCCGTGTGAAGTCACTCGCTTTAATGACCGTTAACCTTTATGAAATGATACACCATTTATAAAAATGACAGTAAAGAAGTGAAATACCTTTTCACCCTTTGAGCCGGGGTCTCCCTTCAGCCCGGGCAGACCAGGAGGTCCCTAAAGGAACAGAACGAACAGCAAGAATTCAGTTTGTGCGTCCACACGCAAAATAAAGAAATAAAGGACCGGCAAGGAGAAAGATCTGGTCTTACCATCGGTCCAGGTGGGCCGTCCTGACCAGGAGCTCCAGGAAGACCTTGTTCACCCTGTGAAAACCCATCCAGTTACAGGAGCTTTACTGCAGTTATTCCTGACTATCATTTACCATGAGCAGAACATGATTAATGCCCCGGACACAGCTAACAGTTTGTTCAAACAGACAAGAAAAAGATACAGATTGTACAAGCAAAGAGAGGTGATTTTTCACAGAGCTGTTCTGTATAGTTATGGATGTGTGTGTGCTGGTATATGTGGTTTATATGGATACAAATATGCAAGGTTTACAATTTGATAGTTCAGTACAAAATATCATTGGAGGGTCTCTGTAAACCACATACAGTGTGTGTGTGTGTGTGTTTGTGTGTTTATGTGGGGCATACTGTTGCCCCAAAACATATCTGGACACTTAAGCCACACATATAAATACACTAATGATAAAATATTTGTACCCCCAACATATTTAACCCCCCCCCACCTAAGACACTTGACAAATAACTGATATTTAATATTCATAAGCATAGCTGATCTGTGATTGGTCTGACATGTTGTTATGTAATGAAATGTTACGAATGCATTTGAAAGTGCATCTTAAAACATTCATTTTTGGGACCACAGTCATGTGTGTATGATGTGCAACTATAAACTGAAAACCCACCACTGGGCCGGGGATTCCCCTGAGACCCTCAGGACCTGGTTTTCCAGCCGGTCCCTGAGGTCCAACCGGTCCAGTTTTACCCGGCGGACCCTCAGAACCTGCCTCACCCTGAGGAAACAAAGTTAAAAAACTATTTACAACATCTAAACTGGTGTGAAATGAAACCACATCAGTATATAACTGCTCCAGTAATCTTATCTACTGAAGCTCGACATTAAACCACTGATTTAGTAGCATTTGTGTTAAGTTACAATAACTATTATTCTTTATATCCGTGACAAAGCTGAATAAGATTAAAGATTGCAAAATATTGGAAATCTCTGATGTAACAAATTCAGCACAATTCAACCCCAAAAATCTCAGCTCTCAGGAAGTCACTCCCTGGATTTTTCCCTGGTCTGTGTGTCTTTAATGATGATGCTGGAACAGCATCGTGTGCCGGGCTGAACTGATGTGGAAGGATGCGTTACCTTGGCTCCCTTCTCTCCTTGCCTGCCTTCAGCTCCGGCGGCCCCCGGGGGTCCCTGAGGACAAAAGAAAGGATGTTCTATTTGAGCATTTGTCTGTGCCGGGCTATAAAACAAACGGCAAAAAGGTCACGGCGAAACATCACTTTGGGGATCGTGTTTGATGAGTAATAACGGGCCGGTGGATGCGCCGGGTGTAAACGGGTTCTGTTGTCCGCGGCGGGTGCTTGTGGCTAATGTTCTATTCATGTCTGTTCTATTCATTTCTGAAAATCAGTTTTTGTGTGGAAACGTAGCTTGAGTTCTAGGCTACAAAGACTACAGCTATTGAACATTTTCACTGCTATTGAAAATACAGTTAACATACAATACATAAAATACAGTTTATTAAACACACATTGATTTTTTTGTATATTTAGTGAAGCATGTTGCTGCAGTATTAGATATGGGGCAGTTAGTATAAATTATATTTATTAAAGTCTTGCTCCGGTCGCCTTTAAATGACTTTCCCACATGTAAATGTGATTGGAGGCCAGGAGAAAGTAAAAAAATTACCAAGGGAAAAAATAATTCAGTCATTCTTAAGATAGTAAATAGTCCAGGCACAACCTGACAAGTGAAAAAATAAAAACAACAGGAAATTTCCATATTCATTTCAAACTGCAGTCAGTGAAAGTGCTGAGAAAGCAAAACAACACAGATGTTTGATTCAAAACAAGCTCTCGGAATAATTGATTCAGGAGAGTTTTTACTACATCAGATTCGTCCAGCTGGACTAAAACACCACCAGGATAGTCCAGCCCGAGTCCCCCCCACCATTACGATACGGATATGCTAATAGGATATATAATTCTTCAAGGGACACTGCCATCAAGGATACTGGGAAGGCGAGTTGTGTTTTCTCCAGAATTTCCATGAATAATGCATTTGTGTGCGGAAAGAAATGCTATAAAACTTTATGGAGGAAAAATGGGATAGAAACTTTTGCCTATACAGCCTATTAAATTCCAAGGGGAGCTGTCTGCCTTATGGAAAAATAAATAAAACTCACACAGGATCTGTAAACTCTGGTGTTTGGCGAGGATGAGAGCACCTACACAATTTAATCTTGAAGGAACGTGTAAACACTCAAACGGACTGAAGAAAACTGCAGCGTCAAAAATGGAAACGCGGCCCCTGCGGACTGAACGCAAGATTATAGTGAAGCTCTCTGTTGCGCTACTATTGGTGTAGCCATCTGCCATAACTCCACCCCTCTCTTGTTTCCATCGAGAACACAAAGCTGAAACTGAATGACAAGTGTTACACTACAACTCAAACACCTCACGGTACACAAGCCATGCAGCTGCAGACGTCACACGCCGCACAAAAACACAGAGACAACTGTAAAAGAGAAAATAACAGTACATAAAGCCACGAGGAAATGACGATATTTTGACGTTCGGTTCAATAAACCGCCGTGGGTCTGAATGCACCACAAAATAAATTGAAAAAGTTTACTTTTCTACTGTTTGGTGAAAACGATGCATTATTTTCCGCCGGGCGATGAGGTGTCACGCAGCAGAACAGATTTCTTTTGATGTGGCAGGGCGAGAAAAACCGGAGTCCCCATCACAAATGTGACAGTTATATTTCCTCTCGTTCTGTTAGACTCTCACACCGCTGTCACTCAAACCCACAGAGATCAATACACTGTCTGGACTCATTCTCTTCTCTCATCCTGAGAGATGTTGGACCTCAGAAGAGGAAATGAATTCTGGCTCTGACATCGTTTAGACGCTGTTTCTCCATTTCAGGCCGATGGTTTATAAACTGTATTCATCCTCTACTGAAGGACTTTGTTTTTGAGTTTGCGGTTAAGCGGCTAGACCCCGGGCCAAAACATCCAATCATCTGCGCTGATTAAAATGAACATACAAACCAAAAAGTGACCTATTTTCCACAGGTCAGAGTTTTTATTAAATGACTGGTTAATTTTGATTACCGCCGGGATGGAAATATTTCTGCCTATTCTTTGGAAAATCTGAAAATACTGATTGTAAAAAAAACAACATATCTGTGCCAGAGATGGTCCAAAAACATGTGGCATCTATGCTAATTATGCTAACTGTTACTGCTTAAGACATGAAAATAATGATGAAGACTTCTCTTACTCTCTTGCCAGGGGGTCCCGGTGGGCCGGCTTCTCCAGATGGACCAGGCGGTCCCTAAAACACAGACAAGACAAATATGGAATCAGATTAGCAGAAGTAGAACTTTTCTAACCAGCAGATGGGAAATAACAGCCCATAATTTATAAATAAACTTTCTCTCTTTAGCCTTGTGCGCCAATTTCAGGATAATTAATTGAATGCAATTAAGACACACTGTTTAGTTTCATAAACACACAAACTTAGGATGAATTTGCAAAATTGTTCAGCCGTGTGATTGACTGATACTAAAACGAACTTCTAATCAAAATAAGAGATCCGTGTGCGTTTTTGTCAAAGTCTAACTGCAAAAAACAAGCCACTTTTAAACTTTCCCAGAGCTGAAAGTTAATAAATAGATGTTGCAAAAAACAGCCAAGCTAGACATTACAGCATCTACAGATAAACATTCGAACACAATTAATTTTAGGGTAAAATACCATGAAAAATCTAAATTACAATAATAAATGTTCATAAAGAGTGAAATGTACGGCTGCCAATGTGAGCTCAGGCAATTATGTACGATTGACCAACTTTTATACTTAATTAATCCTTTTATACACTTACTGTATATACAGTAGAAAATCAATGTTCCTCAAAGACATTATTAAAAAGTAACTTTTACAAACAACAGCAGATATTTGGGCTACAGCAGCTTGGTTCAGATTAGGAACCTAGAAACGTTTTGTACATAAATATATTTATACTCACAGGTTGACCAGATTCTCCATCTTCTCCTTTCTCTCCAGGACCTCCGTCTATTCCCTGAAATAGATGGATGTGACTTCAGATAATGTATTAGCGGATGCTGAGTGAGAAATCAGCTCAACACTCTGCTAACACTACAAACGATGGCTTAATTCTTCAGCATCAGTGATGAGAGAACCACCACAGATACGTCTTTATAAAAATCATTGTCAGAACGTTCAAATAAAGCATGTTGGCACTCACTGCAACACCTGGCTCACCAGGTGGACCAGGGTCTCCAGGAAACCCGACAGGACCCTGTGGCGACAGAAGCACAAGGTTAAACAGAACGAAGTGCAGAGAAGTTAAAAACTGAGGTGCAGTAATAAATTCATAATAAGTTCTGCAAAACAAAATTGATCATGTGAGCATTACATGGTTCAGCGATTTTAATCCAGCTACCTTGTCTTATTCGTCTTGGACACGTAAAGTACCGCAATCATTTTCATTTAGTGGAGAACGTCTCGTCTGTCATTAGCATAATTCATCTAAAAACGTTTCCTGTTGTAACGAGGCTCATTGGTTCTGTGAGATCATTAACAGGTGGATTTGTCTGACCTCTGTTTCGTGCCTCACTGCCAAGGTGTTGTGGCAACGAAACGCTGCACATACATGCATTAAAGAGGGGGTTTGGTTCAGCTGTGCTGTACTCACAGGGTTACCCTTCGGGCCGTCATCTCCAGGGGGTCCTTTAGGACCGGCGGGTCCGGCAGCACCAGGGGGACCAGCTTCGCCCTTCTCTCCTCTCTCACCTTTTGGACCCTACAGCATATATCACAAAGATAAAAGGTCTGAATACAGAGCCCTGAGGCAGATAAACAGCAGCACCAGAGAACAAAGTAAAGACATGATCTACATTCTAATGTGCAAATTCAAAAGATATATTCAGCTATTCATGTCAGTATTGACAGGCTCAGATTCTGATTGGTCAAATCACTGTCAGTGCAGTAGATCTGCCAGAATTTCCATTAATATATTATAGAAAAGTTAACTTTTAAAACTTTTTGGGATATCTGAATCTGGGAAAAAACCCTATTAAAGTCTAACATGGGCAATGATGTTTGGCTAAACAGGCAATATCAAGTTTTAAAAGTCACATAATATGATTTTTAAACAATTTAAATCATCTGGGTGATTTTGCACTCTTGTTTTTTTAACCCTCTCTTCAACCGTTTGTCATACAGAAATCATTTTCACATTATCCAATCAACTTCCACGCTGAAATCAAGCCCCACCCCCTTTTGTTGTATTCATCAAATTACGCAGATAAATTGGGCTGTGAGTGACAATTATTGATAATTGTGTGAATAAGATTAAAGCTGTTTGTTTGTACAATGATTAGAAACACAGTCAGTGCGGCCCCTGAACTCAAAACAATCATTGTCCTGAAGCATCACACAAGGTTTTTGAGAAGTTCCCTTACCCCAGGTCCTGGTTCTCCTGGAGGTCCGGGGTTACCGGCCTCTCCCTGCTCACCCTGTTAACAAAATGACACCATTTTTACTTCAGCATTAAAGTAACAGCATTCAATAACATTCATCACACATAACTGAGCATTAGAGCATTAAAAATAATAACATTACAAGCCCAGAGTGATAGTTAAGAAATATTAACGTAACATCAGCAAATATTGTCCCACCATATATTGGCTACCAATTACATAAATAAAATAAATGCATATGAAATATTGGAATTATATTAATATTAATACACGAAAAAGTAAGAAAATGTCAAGTGATACGAGACGCATTAAACTTTTGGGAAAAGTTTCACATGAAATAATTTGCCACGCTCAATTATAAAATATCATGAACGTTGTGAATTAATCCATCAGAATTAAGAATTCCAGAGATAAATTTTAAGTAATGAGGTGGGATTGTGTTTTTATCTTAGCCAGACTGTGGATGAAAGCACTTCCAGTTCCTAACGGACACAACAGTGACCTGCCAACCACACCATTAAATGTTAATGACCTTAAATGTTAATGAACAGCGGAGAAATGCAGTCAGTGTTCAGTGACGTAGACATCAGTTGCGTTCTTGTCTCATTCACTTTTATAATGAAGTCTGATGAAACGTAGAGATCTGCGGCTACCGCAGGAACAAAGAATTCCTGGTTGTCCATGACCCCAAATTATTGGGATCAGAAACAAACAAGGAGTTGGAACGTTCGTACCTTCTCACCAACACCTCCCATGCCTCCAATCCCTCCAGGAGGACCTTGTGGACCCTTCAGCACAAAAAGCCAATGTTAGCCACTATTGTTGAAGCCACTTAGATGAACAAACTGGTGTGATTTGATCGTCAGTGTGGGGTGTACTTACATCAGCACCTGAGGGCCCTTGAGGGCCCCTGGGACCAGGTGGGCCGGGGGGTCCCTGAGGGACAAAGTAAAGATAAATGAGATCTGAATAATATTTAAGATGGTCCTTTTCCCCCCAAGCAAGACAGACTGTAGATTTTTAAATCCACATATCTAACTATGTGTTTTTGTAAATTAGCATATACTGCACATGGTCACGATGCTAATACACACAGACTAATTAAGTCTTAAAAAAAGACATCATCTGTTAAAACGTCTCACCATCGGGCCAACGTCTCCATTTTCTCCTTTCTCACCTGGCGGTCCAGGAAGACCCTGTAAACAAAAATACATGTGCTTACATTTACATGTGCCTCTGTGCTAATTAACAAATATCCAGACATTTATAAACGTATCAAACTGTGTTGAAATGTGTGGATATACTGATGCTTAGAAACAACAAAACAGACTCTTTAATCACAGGAGGGGAATTTCCGGCCCAGACACAGTTAGCAGAGGACAGCAATAATGTTTCATTTCAGCACTGGCAGAAAAGCTAAAGGGCCATATGGCAAATGAAACAGACAGAGGTGTGCTGGGGCCGTTTATTGAGTTCCAGCGTCTGTTGTCTTGACATCGAAACATCAGCTCATTTCTTCTGTCAGATTTTTAGCTCCTATTACACGCCACACTTTATTATTTTTTTTTTCTTACCTGTGTGTGGAGAGTCATACAACAGTGCAGAAGTTTCTACACACAGTACAAAAGCTTGTTTTTGTACACAAACACGATCATTTATGCACAGTTTTGCTTAAACAATCCCGCAGGATCACAGGCAGACACATTAAACACATTAACTTTCTCTGCCCTCCACTAAGGAACCATTTAAAACATTTATGTAGTTTTCCAGTATAACTATAGACCAGTTAAAGAGAGACTGTAAAATTTTTAAACGTTCTGTATGAACATTAATGTTAAAAAGAAACATTCTACTAATGTTACTGCAATCATGTTTTAAAGAACAGCAGCCAGCGTTCTGAGAACGTTTCTTGTTCGCTGGGTCATTTTTATCTGATATTTATTCATCAGAGCAGAAGCTGTTAGCCTGAGAGCGCTGAGGCACAGGGGTTACAGCACACAGTGTTCGTGGGATGCTGTTGGACCCGGCCACTAAACCCAATTAATAAAACCCAAATGGATCTGCATACGCCCAATTAAAACTCAATTGAATCAAATGGCTCAGAGGTCTGATGTCATGAGCAGAACGCCGGTCGATGGCGCTCCATTACTGCACGAGTCTCTCTCAGGGAATCGGTTAATTGATGTACGGTGTACAGGAGAGATTATTCATACAATCTACAAATACAGCATGTTTACCACTCAAATACCACATCACTGGACTCATCGTGTGTTCATGTCATCATGACCGGTTCTGCATTACTGACGTTCTTTCATTTACAAAATTATCCTTATCATCATTTAACATGTTCTGTGATCTGATTGGACAACATATGTTTCAAATGCTCTGATATTTCATCTAACACTACGTTTCCAATTCTGTGATTTGCAACGCTGTAACTGAACTACTCTTGAAATAATAAAACAAGTCTTATTATATATCATCTAATGAGCAAAACAGCTGTTGTTTGTTTATAAAACTGTACACAATTTTAAAATTGGGCAAACCCACACAGATGCTGTTGTACTAGATACAAACACCTGCTATATAATATCATATATTAATTTACAGCATCTGTACGCATGTTAGTTACATAAACAAATGTTTCTATTTGTAAGATGATGAGATATAATTGCTCTTATAGGAAGAATAAACCTTTAAAATCTTACTTATTATATAAGATACTAGATAAATCATTAAAATTATTTAAAAAATGAGCAGGTAATCTCAGCTTTAAACTGTCTTTCAGCTTTAATTCTCCGTGTCTGTTTGTTTTCTGTGCTCATTAATTATTCGTACCATCAGCGGCACATTTATACACACAGTAACCGTAGAACCAGCTACAGTTTCAGCTGTGAGTCTGGATTTATTCACGCGCTGGTTCCTTCAGAAAGGTAATCAAAGGAACCCAGTTCCCCTCCAGTTCTCCTCCAGGTATGTTTACTGTCCCTGTGCTGTACTCACTCAGCTCACCACGAGACCCAGTTCACAACGCCACGAGTCGGTTATTTGAGGAGGAGTTTGGACCTCACCTGCAGACCAATGGGACCAGGAGGTCCTGGGAAACCCCTGGATCCTTCATCTCCCTTCTGCCCAAACATGCCCTGCTGCCCCCGAGGGCCGGGCTCTCCGTCAGCTCCCTGGAGGAGACGTTGGGTTAGATATCACATCACAAATGCCAAACATAATAGATGTGGTGGTTCTGTTTGTGCGGTCAGGACATACGGCGGGTCCAGGTGCTCCAATGGTGCCCTGAAGACCAGATGGACCTACAGGACCCTGGTGGAAACACAACAGAGAAGATATTGATCAGAAAGAGAGAAGAACTGCACATATATTTACCCAGAGCTGTGGAGGAATGATCAGACACATTGTTATTAAACCAAAGTGAAGAAAGATAAGGAGATTGTGTTGTGTCTTTTTTTTTTTAAAGTATTTTGTAACTAACTTGCAGCCATGGACTGCAGCTCTAATAAAAATGGGAGTTATTATAAAAAAAAACTGCATGTGTATTTTTAACTTCACCGCTTGCTTCTTGTTTCACAGATAAAAATCAGAGACTGATGGTCAGATTGACTCACCTGTTCACCTTTATCACCTTTGCTTCCCTTCTGACCTGGTTCACCAACTTCTCCCTGGAAATGAGTTTTAAAATCAGTTGTGTGTTACCTGTGTCTTTTAGAAACCACACACAGTTTAACTGCATAAATGGAGCTCTGCTGATTGTAATGAACCCAGACACACTGAAGTAAACAGCTTTCTGTGCAGGAGATAATCTGACATTGCTGATGACCTGCGTGGAGTTTTACTGTAAGCAGAATGATAAATGTTTCAGTCAGAGAAAGCTGTTCTGTAACATTCGTGGCACGTAAACCCACGAACCTTGTTAGAGGACACTGATGGAGAGACAACGTTTGTGGAACCCTGTGCTAATGTCATTACAGACTGTCTGTAGCGTCGATGATGGATGTGTGGCGGAGGGAGCGGGGAGATGGGCGTGGCTTTCAGACGGCGATGCGGTCTGTGGTGATGATGAAGAATGATTGGAGATTTGTTCTGGCCAATAAGTGCGTGCGGGTGAGGAATTCTGGGATATATTGGGGTGAATATTTGGTTACACTGCAAAAAAGAGCA
Organism: Yasuhikotakia modesta; assembly: GCA_036877545.1. Classification (NCBI taxonomy): domain Eukaryota; kingdom Metazoa; phylum Chordata; class Actinopteri; order Cypriniformes; family Botiidae; genus Yasuhikotakia; species Yasuhikotakia modesta. The sequence goes on along the minus strand of JBAJNP010002969.1, from coordinate 29,710 downwards.
TTTCTGTCCTGTTTTTTCTTTTGCTTCTTTCAGAAATTGAGATTACTTAAGAAGCAAAAACTTGTTTTCAGAGAGTTGATTTCTAAATTTAGTAACGTTTGTGCTTAGAAGGAAAAAACATAAAAAAAAAACTAAAACTTACTTCAAGACACATTCTCTGAAAAGCAAATCTTGCCTTATGCAATTTGTTTTTATTTCCAAGCAACAAGACAAAGTATTTACTTAGAAAACTGTTTTGCAGTGCAAGCCTGTTAAGAGTTGCTGAGTGTCTGTCTGTTGTGTTTACTAAAGCCGTTCTTTCATTTACTCAGTCCGGCAGCTCCAATAAGATGAAGTGAAAAGGGTTTTGTGTCCTGTGGCGACTGTGAAGGGCTCTGGGAACAGTCACGTCAGCGGAAGCAATATATTAACGTATCGGTTACGTCTGTAATGCAACGCATAACGTACATAATGTCTCAACTTATCAGGGCTAAATAAACACTGCAGTTTACCTTGTCACCATCTTCTCCAGGGGGACCCTGAGGTCCTGCTGGACCTGGTAGACCAACTGGACCTTGGACCCCATCACGACCAGCTGGCCCAGACGGGCCTCTCTCTCCCTGAAAGCAAACACTTAATCTCACCCAAACAGAAGTATATATTATGTATATGCTAGATACTTCTGGGCAGTGGCTAACTGGTTGCTTACTGACTTAAATGTTCACTAAAAGCTGATCCTAAAACGTGCCTCAGGAAGATTGTCTTGAAGGATTGGAACAAAACCCTATAACCCTAAATATGAGCAGAAGATCATCTTTGTATCGGATCAGTGTATTTACCGGGCCGCCCTTCTCTCCAGCAGGTCCTGGAGGACCTTGAGGTCCAGGACGACCAGATAGGCCGATGGGTCCAGCAGGTCCGGCAGCTCCTCTCTCACCAGGAGAACCCTACAGTCACCAGCACAAACAACAGAACAGTCAAACGAGGAACCGTGATGTTCTCAAACTGAACACAAACCTGATTTACTGAGGCATAAAACCAGCAACACACGTCTGCATGTCAAACACAAACCTGATTCCAGGTACCAAACAAACACCAGACCGTTTGATGGATCTATATTTAGTGCTGAGAACCCAGATGCTTTTGATTCTATTTGTAGATGTTTTCAAAACTCAGCTTCTGTCTACTACACAAATAACCCCAAACAAACCTAGAAAACTACACACACCTCTCTGTACAGCTTCTAAAATCCATCTGATGTTTGTTCAACCCTGTTCAGTCACAGAAGTGAGTGAAGAACTGCATTATGAGGATCTACACTGTTACATTAAGGAACTTCTGTACACTGTTACACTGTGACCTTAGGAAGTTGGCAAGGTGTCCTAAGTGTTTGGAACCCATTGTTATGTTATTTCTAGGGGGTTCTGGGTAATGTAGTTATACACTGTCCCAAATTAAAGAAGCCCATCTCCATGTTTTGGTATTAGTTTGGACCCTAGACGTGACTCAGGTTTCTCTGACTGTGTTCGTTCTACCAGGTAAAATTGTTAAAATTGATCTCTCTGCAAAGTTAAGACAAGCTTCCTCTAACAAATCCCAGCTAACAAGAAATGTTCTCAGATATTCTACTAAAAATTATCAAAACACAGTGTGTTTAAATGCTGAAGGAATGAGCAACAGTGATGCTCAGATGCTTAAAACTGGTCAGTGTAACAAACTTAGAGTACACAGAGTTTCAGGTGACATTTATGAACCAAATATATCAGTGACAGCCTCAACCACTCCAGGTTCTTATCCGTCTATTTGAATCGTGGGTTAATTTGTACACCCACACAAATGCAAATCTGTTCTCTGTTGGACGGACTGAATTTAAAACTCCTCAATGACTTTCCATCCATCCGTTCTAATCTCACACTGCGCCGTCAAGTCCGGAGAAAGAACAATTATTGGGTGACATTACTTATCTATTTTCTCAAGAGAAATAAGTGAGAGGAAAAGAACTGGTTTTAATTCTTCTTCTTGAATTGCCCGTCAAAAAAAGCGTAAGAAACAGTAAAATGTCAGAAGTAATTACAAACTGGCAATGCCAACTCATCTATTAACACTTGTGAGTCTGACGGGCGCCCTCTAGTGTAAACTCCAGTCACTGCAGGCTTACAGGGGCATTACATAAAATGTTGTTGGAACCGTGCGGATCAATGAGAGTATGCATCAACGGTGAGCTCTCTGCTGTGAAGTACACACTCTTTAAACCTTTAATGGTGTTGCTGAGCCTTAGATCTTCTGACCACGCCCTCAACTCTCAGGCTTGTAAATATTGAATGTTGCTTTTGGGAAAAATGAGTTTCACGCATTGAATGATGAGAAACCATGGTAACAGAGTACTTACCACGGGGCCGGGGGGACCCTGAGGGCCCTCTGCTCCTTTCAAACCAGATGGCCCCTGCAGAGGGTGAGAGAGAGAGAGAGAGAGAGAGAGAGAGAGAGGAGAGAACAAAATATGGGTAAATCAAAGGCTAATGAAACGGGTGTCACTGCAATGGCTTTTTTCCTCTGCATTATGCAGCGTGTTATCTAGTGATGTTCAAAGGCAGATCACAGACACAGGTAAGGCTGTAGTTTCCACACTGAACACCTTGTTCCTGAGCAAACAAATCCACCAGTAGCTTAACATGAGACAACACCAAAAATAACTAAAATCTATTTCCATTAAACATGTAATTCCAGGTTTCTAATTATTCTACTATTTACAGGTTTTCCGGCCCACAAACAGCTTCCTGAAGAGACCCAATTTTTAGAGAAAACGTTCTCTAATTAAACGTTCCTGCTGTGTAACTGCTAGTCCAGCACATTTATGGGGAACAAAATGCAAATGGCCACATTGATAAGGGGAGGGTTGACATGGGCTTGTTACCAAGGTGTTTCTATGCAGTTAAAATGGCAATCTGGCCATTTTCTAGGGCATTGCTACTGCAGATAACCGGTTACTGGCCCTGACTCAAAAATAGCCCCATGGCCAAATCTCAGTTTCTGCTCGTTCCTAAATAATTCGTTTTTTTGGTTCTAAAAAACTCAAACGTCGCAAACACCACCACTGAAATGATACGGTAGCTCTTAAATTGATTCAGCTGTGAGAGATGTTTTGCTGACAGACGGTTAGCGTTTAAACTGAGCTAGTGCTGGAGTAAACAAGAAACTTTAATGCTTACAAAACAAGAAATAATTACCGTATAAACATGCCACAAAAGCCAGAGTTTCACTGCTTCTAAATGAATCTTTGTGTTTGGATGGATTATGCAGCAAACTGACAGCAGGTTCGGTTGTTCTTGACATACTGTTTCATTAATCTTCTCTTTGAAAGTGAGAACCACAGAACTCTGCCTGCCTGCTGCTTGTGTCTCCACCAGACTGGGTTTTATTGGTCCGTTTGAGATCTCCCACCGGAGTGTGTGTGTGTGTGTGTCAAGGTGTGGAGGGGGTGAGTTTGTGAATCCATGTATATGTAAATCAAGAGACTCAAACTACCAGCTACTGAGTTTAAAATCATCTCTAGGTTATTGTTAAATCTGTGCCTCATATAAAACAAATCATTTCAAATCCAATTTCACTTAAATGTTCCACAATACCCACACACACACACTAACCCTGACACTGACATACTACATAAATCTAAACCTACACACATATGCGCATGTGCACACACACAAAAACAAACAAACACCCACACCCACACCCACACACACACACCCACAAACACACACACACACACACACACAGTCCACACATCCATTATTGTGTAACTGGGCCAATAACAGTTTATAGTTCAATTAACTGTTGTAAAAACTGTTATGTGTGTTATCACTTCTCAAACGGCCCTCGATGGACATTGACTGCCGGTCTGGAGGCCACTGACAAATGAATTTTCGCTGCGTCACTGTTTTAAACTCTGAAGCCTGTTTATGCAGTCCAGAGTAAAACTTCCATCTGGTATAAAAGCCTGGAGATGTACAGGGTTCAAAAACGACCTTGTGGATGCGTCTGTGTGTGTCAGGGTTCGATTGGGTACCGCATGTGTGTGTGTGTGTCCTGGTGTCCAATGGGTTATGGGGAAATATATCTTCACAAGGTAGTGGGACACTAGGCGACATTTTTAGGTTCCTATGAGGAAACAAACCTTTACATCATGCTGATTGATGTTTTTAAACATCTGAAATAGCAGAAATTTTCTGTGAGGGGTAGTGTGAAGGGGCATAAAATATATAGATACAATATATAGTTTGTACTGTATAAACAATTAAGTCAATGAAATCCTATACAATATGAAAACTCTGTGTGTGTGTGTGTGTGTGTGTGTGTGTGCCCTCAGTAATGACTCTAGCTGTTCTAAGACCAGAAAAAAAACACCCAGCAGAAAACAATCAGGAACAGTGTGAGAACGTCGCTTTCCGTCGACCTTGAGATCAAACATCAACAATGAACAAACAACCTCATCTTCCAAAATCTAATTGGCAACATTTCCAATTAAATCATTCTGCAAGCAGATAATGTTTACAAAAAACAACCAGCCTGCTTCAAAAGTTGCTAAAATAAAAGGATAGTTGTACGTGATCTGCATTCAACAATCAACACGTCGCTTTCTTTTAAGGTTCTGTGTCCTATTAAAGTTCTGGGGTCTAATTCTGAGTGTTTAATGAGTCAGAACCGCTGTGTAACTCTCTGGAAGGTCGGCAGGATTTATGGTAGAGGTTCAGCGGCGGCGGGGTGTGATCTTACCGTTGCCCCGGGAAGACCTCGCTCTCCTGGGAAGCCTCGCAATCCTGGTGGTCCATCTTTTCCAGGGCTCCCAGGTGGACCCGGATCTCCCTGCAGACAGACATTTATAATATTTATTATTATTTTAGCATTCCCATATTAAATGAAAAACCTCTATTAACTCACTAAACCACTAAATGAACTTTTGATTGAGGCTGATGTCTTTGAACTATGTGTTTGTACATTATTAGCAGCTTGAGATCAAATGTTTTTTATAAAGTTTAAGCAGCACTGGGTGGATTCAATCGATATCTGGCTTTACAGCGCAATTAAAAGTTGTGAAAGAGTGAAAAAGTTCATCAGTAAACTTTCCCCATTGGCTGGGAAAACAGTCGTACGGTTGAGCCGATCTGTGTTGAGTTAGCCAGGAGGCTCCAGCGAACAGGAACGTTAAAATAAAATTGGAGTTATTTAAACCTAATAAACACTGAGTGACTGACCTGTACAATATAATGAAAAGAAAAGAAAACAACATAATTATAATTACAACACTGATTCAAACAAACTAATCTACAACACTGATTCAAACAAACTAATCTTGATCTAATGCCATAGAGTCTCAAAACCAAACAGTATTTTCTCTCTATACATGATCATATTTCTCCCAGAAGCCATCAATAGATAATCCCACACAGCCATCACTAAAAAGTAGAACGAGTTCTGAATGGTCTTAAAAAAGTGCAATGAGGCTAGTTCTTAATCCTCCAACACAGTCAATCCCTGAGAGATCTGTGAGTGAAGTTTTAGATTTCAAATACCCAGAAAACTTCTGTCCTTAAATAATCACTTTCCACTCCAGAGGATGAGCAGCGTTTTGATTGGAGCAGCCGTACAACGGTGTCATGTTCTGCTAATAACAAGAGGAAATCCAGGAGTAAAATCAGGGGGTCTCAGAAAGACCCTGACCGTGTCTCTGGGGTGTTTGTTCTCACTTGACAGTCTATCTGAAGTGAGTGATCGTGCTGATTAAAGTGTCTCCATTCGGGAGTGACAGAAATTGAAAGCGAGACAGGAAGAGCAGAAGGCTGGAGAGAAATTCTGACCGGATTCTTAAAAAGGCTCGTCCAGTAACATTTTGGACTATTTAGAAATTGAATTCAGCCCACAGCACCGATGCCGCGTGAGAAACCGCTTGCTGGTCACGTCATTGGTGTCTCTTACTGCAAAAACTCTGACATTTTTAGTTTGCTTTAATTTAAGTTTTAAGGTCATATTTGATAAATAAAACAACCTCCAACACTTTTCTATGCCACAAAAGCAGAAATATTCAATATCGGTCAGCCAAAGGTTACGTTCAAAAAAGTTGTTTAAAAACACAGACTATAAATCTTCCTCAGTGCTTTTGGTGGATATGGTTCTGTAATCATTGCGGTCTGTTAAAATTAGCGGAACCCATGAAAACTCACCTTTGCTCCTTCTTTCCCGCCAGCGCCTGGAAGACCCTGTTCTCCTGGAGGTCCTGGGGGTCCGGGGTGTCCTCTCTCACCAATGGGGCCGGTCTCTCCGGTCGGACCCTGAAGAACATTGCAGACACATTTGTGAGGCTGACAGCTTTTTCATTTTCATTAAAGAAATGCTGTAGAAATACACAGTGAAAATGAAGAACTTACCTGAGGCCCGACAACACCTCCAGGTCCAGGTGGGCCAGTTTTACCTTGGAAACCCTAAATACAAATGACCAGCAGTGTTTGAAACAATTGTGTGAAAATGATAAACATATATCAGTGATTTTATCTGTCCATCAGTCCATCACTACATAATTTATCTTGGTGGACTATTGGAGAAGAATATTTGATGCTTCCATCTTCCATACAGCTGTATCATTATTAATACAGTATCTGACTGAATCAGACACAGCCTCTATAACTCCTCAGGGTCAAAAGGTTCTTCTAACAGATCTGGGCTGAAGAAACACGTACCGTCTCTCCTCGCTGGCCAGGGTGACCGGGCAGCCCGTCCTTTCCTGGTGGTCCCTGTAAAACAAAGAATTAAACAGTGTGCTGTTAGTCACATGACACATTAATAACGACACACCACAATGTTTTAAAGAGTACAAAAAACACAAACTGGTACGAACAGGTGGGCCTTTTGGTCCTGGGAAACCAACAGTACCCTGGGGCCCTTGAGGTCCCTGAAACAGACAGAAAAATAATTCAATTTAGTCCAATTACAGGACAAAAGCAAGATGGCCGCACGGCACAATCAACAACAGAAGCCCATCAGAAACTCAAGGACTCTATATTTTATACAAGAGTAGAATGTTTATGTGGCCTGAGGCAATTTATTGTTTTATCATCTTGGGTAAATCCATAAGAGAAGCTGTTGTGTTAATATTCCACAAACACAGTTTTGCTTCAGAACAATTTATTACTGTTCTGTGTTAAAAGTCTGACTCAAGTTCAGTCAGCAAACATTCAGCAAAAAATCCTCAAATTCAGACCGACACGCAGAACAAACAAAGAGGAAAAGCATGAAACAGATAAAAACAGAGACAAACACCACAAGAACATCCGGTTCGGTCCTGTTGTAAGCCCTGGACAACAGCCTTCCAGTGTTCTAAAGCTCAAGAGCTCTTTATAAATCTATTAAAGCTCCAGATGAAAACACAGGTCTGTGTGAAAGTCCTGTTATCTGAAGCAGGAGCGCATGCAGAGCGTATCATCTCTGCACTTCTTGAAAAAGCGTCTTTCTCTCTGGAGCGCTACATCGCCTCACCAATTGAATTATGGGATGCAACTCTTCTCATGCAAAGCATTCTGGGATGCCACTTACTCTCTCACCGGGTGGACCAGGTGGACCGTCATTTCCTGCGGTGCCCTGAGAGATAATGATGGAGAACATAAGGAGTTTTTAAAGGCAGTGACTTACAAAAAATGAACCATTTCAAGGTTAACAGCGTGATGAATGTTGTACCTTAGGGCCTGGTTTTCCTGTTGGGCCTCTGGCACCACGTGCCCCGCGGGGACCCTAAAAATTCAGCATATTTAAGAGTCAGTGACTTTGCAAATCCACCTGCATATGTATTTATTAATGTAGCAAAAACGTTACCAGAAGATAATTGGCTTAAAATGTTAGCAGAAGTTGATTGGCTAAAAATGTTAGCAGAAGATAACTGGCTATAACGTTAGCAGAAGATGACTGGATAAAGCACTGAAGCACTGCGTACCGTTGGACCTCTCTGTCCTCTCGGACCGGCTTTTCCAGCTACGCCCTTTGAAAAGAAGAAAAATAAGTGTGGTACATATTAAAGGTGAACTCAATAGCTGCACACCGCAAAACCAATTGCTTTAGCTGTTAAAGTTCTCGCTGAGATGTGTTGGCTTGTGTATAAGAGAAAACAAGCGCTGCATACCTCTCCTCAGGTTTGTGGTGGTGTTTGTTTTAGACAAGACAGGTGCATTAGAAACACACAAACCGCTGACATTTTGTGTGAACTCAGATCTAACCAACTAGAAAAATAGTAGCTGACTTCATGTTTGTTATGAATAATCATAAAAGACATAAATATTTAGCCATTTACAGACAAAAGATTATGTTGGGCAAAAGTAGGGTTCATTTCCTCAGTAAGTAACAGATTCCTATTGAAAGCACAGATAAGGAAAAATATTCTGTTAGTTTTCCTCAGCTGCAGTCAGTGTGTTTCACTCATTCCAAGTAACACACGGCTCTGGAAAGCTCAATGCATGCCTGCCTAATGGAATTTCTGCTGGATGTATAAACTCGACACACAATCTGAGAGAGCAGTTTGTGTGTTTGTTTGGTAGTTTCCATCTGTCGTGAGGAATCATAATATTTCTGTCTAGTATCTAGCACTGCAGCTGTATTTATAATGTTTACATTTGCTTTGTCACTGGCCCTGTAAAAAAGGAGGGCTTTTAAACGGGACTTAAATAGTGTGTATAAGGTCTGGGGTCCACATGTACAGTCTCGACCCCATGAATTCTACCAGTGGCCCTAAACATCAAATGAAAGCATAAACGAAATACAAAATGTTAAGGTAAAGGCAAATACGTTTGTAATAGTAAATAAATGCAACATAAAAGTGAATAAAGATTTAAAAAACGTAAACAGACAAAAACAGTCTTTCATTCGCTGGCCGATGTTTCACCTGACGAACAACCACTTCACTTTCCGAACGCAAATAATTTTCCAGACGGGCGATCAATGTTGCATCGCCGCGAACACAATCGCTTCTGCATCTTTTGTTGTGACTTATTGATCTGTGTCTGTGTTTTTGTACAAAGTCATCATACAAATCCTTTCATAAAAGGCATCAATCGGTCTTTTCATGTGTTGGTTATAATGCCGTGTGCGCTTCACACAAACAGGCTGGAAGAATCCATCTTACCCTGGCTCCTTTCTCTCCGTTTGCTCCCGGGAATCCGGGAAAACCGGTCGAACCCTGAAAATCAAAGGAAAAGACTTATGAGATGAAGGCGGAGCAGCCAGGACCTGAATATTAATGAGTGATTAACTACAAGAGTCCTGACTCTCCCACTCATCCCGACAGTTAAATGCCATTACAATCTGTTAGCGTTAGCATCGTTGACTTCGCTACGCTCGCAGAGTGTTAAATAGCTGCGAGACTTTCAGTCCCTGTTGTTGTCAGGCTCTTTATTAAAATAATTCAGGGACAAAACGTGTGTGATAGTTCTCAAGATAAACAATGTGGTTTGATGATTATCAGCTATCTTGTGTTGTTTGCACAAGACTAACTGAGGAACTTTTGTAACATTATATACCATATACACTATATCAAAAATGTTTATGTTGTTAGTGGAACATTTTAAAAATTTACTAAGTTAAAAAATGTTTAAACAACATTCTTATAATGAAGCAATGTTGCTAATACAACGTCTAAAAAACGCTGTTTTAAACGTCCCTAAAACATTTAAGATAATGTGTCTTTGTAAATGAACAGAAACATTAGGGAAATGTACTTTCAATCTAACATTGTTAGCTGGGGACGATAGAATCAACAGCAACAACAGAGAGATTTAGGATGTAAACAAACTCGCATGCCATCAGATAAACAGCCAAACAGACTCTCAATGAGGGGTCGACTGATGAGTCCTAATCTCCTCTCTCACTCCCTCACTCTCTGTTTTTCTCTCACTCTAGGTCTGAACACAGTGCATTAAAAAGAGTTTAGCCGCAAACCTGCTCAAACCTGGCAGCGATATAAGCTTTCAAGAAAGAAAATCAATACACTGTTTTACACATTCGTTTTAAAGTCAGACCTCAGAGTTGGGCCCTGCAGAAATCTGGTTTGATTTACCACAAAGAATGTTATGAAACGCCAGAAATTAATATGCAACGCCACATAAAACAAACGCCACAAAAAAAAGTAACTGAGAGGACAGTGAGCACTCAGCAGAGACGGGTGGTCCTAAGAAGACCACTTCATGATCATCTGAGAGCTGGCAGGCTGTTTAAAGAGATGATGTAATGCCAAAGTTCTTGTAATCACATCACATCTCTATCATTCACATCACATCACATCTCTGTAATCACATCAAATCTCTATCACTCATTAATCTGGCTAAATAGAAACTGGCTTAAGGGATTGTAAATGTGTCCTCAGGTCAATGAAACTGCTCTTTAGTCCATCCTGTCCAAGAGAAGTTTTATCTTAAGTGTGTGATTTCTGCACCACCACACGCAATTCTCCAATTACCTCAGAAATTCTCAGGAGGATCTCAAACTATTCTCAGAAAACTGAAGATACCAACAAGTGACGATTCACCTGAAATTGTAAAAGTTTTCTAGGAACAAACGTTCAAACGCTTTTAAAAACATTCCACTTACAATTTAAGAATGAATTTTTGATATACTATGTATATGCATTAAAAACACTTTCTACAAACATTACTCTTGATAACTTTCAGAACATTAGCCAATGTTGTGAGAACGTTCCCAGTTGTGTGGGCTGGTCTCCAGGACCACATGAAGGTCCAGAGATGTAACCTGCATCTGTGCTCTGGATGTTCCTGTGGTTTGCGTGAGCAGCATCATCAACAGTAGGAAACAATCTTGGCTTGAGTTCTTCATAATAAAAAAGCCGTTCTCATGCATAATTCATCCTCTGGAGGGCATTAGTTCATGCTAATGAGGACAGTTGTTCTAGCTCATAAGTGAGAATATCGGGATGCAGTACAGGTGTCATGTTCAATACGAGTTCATACCTTTGGCCCCTGACGCCCGGGATATCCGGGTAATCCCGGAACACCAAGTTTTCCCTGGTGGAAAACAAGACAAAGATCATGAGTGCAGGAACGTCTTTGGATAAACGAAGATCTCACTTGATTTTATTAGTCTAGAACTTTCACTCGGTTTTAAAACTGAAACACACCTTTTCTCCAGCAGGGCCCAGGGGGCCAGGTTCACCGTTGGGGCCCGCACGACCCTTCGGCCCCTCTGGTCCGTCCTCACCTCTGGGGCCGGCCAATCCAAGCTCTCCCTGAACACGCAGAAAACCAGCCAATCAGAGCCGCCTGTCAACTTTTATCTACGCTGAAAAATTAGCATGGGCTAGGAGCCAAAACGGCTGCATGTTGTTTATTTACCCTGTCACCTTTGAGACCCATGTCTCCCTTGAAACCTGGGAAACCGTCCTCACCCTGAAAAACAGGAAGAGAGAAAATGGTTTAATTAACTAAGACATGAGGGAAAACCTGTACAAATGATGCGGATGTAGTTTATGCATATAAATTCAGGAACTTGACGTTACAGACAGAGTTGTGCTGCATCTCCCCCTGCTGATAAGCTGCAGTATTTGCAGCATGTTAAACGCGGTTCTACTGCATGAGTGCTGAAATGATTTTATTACAAAGTTAACTGAGATAAAGTGCGTTTCATAACATTATACGTGTTTCTAAAAAAAAACAGTAGAATTACTTTGATTAAATTATTGGTCTTAGTGCTTAAGCGCTGCTCTAAATTCCTGCGTGTGTGTGCATGTGTTTGCATGCATGAATGCGTTATCAGCTCTCAGCCCTCATTCCACGATTAATTGTGCTTTATTTACACGATATGAGTGCTGCCAGACCACTTAACTTATTAAATAATTGCACTTCAGAGGAAGTTTAAATGCGCATCGCTGAATATCATTCTCCGAGCCGTCTGCATTTTGAGCAGGACTCAGACTGATTAGTCATTTCAAAATCTGTCGATGGGCTCCTCAGAAAGCAGCACAAAGGGCTCGGCATGGACTGAGACACACTCAGAGGTGATGAAGTGACGCTGAGCACGCGACACGCTGCCATCTCTCCACCTCTCTGCATGATTAAACAGCACTTGATAGGATGTGATGCACAAGTGGAGAATTGTGGGTAATTTTTACGCCTTTAAGTGCTCAATGTGACCTCTGATGTTTCATTACAGTTACGCCAAGCAGTGCTAATAACACCCAGGCTAACAACTCTAGGCTGTACGAATGTTTCTCTTCCCTTCCCGATTTCCATTAAGTAACAAAAACTTTACTTTTTGTTATTTTGAATGTTCTGTGAATGTCATTTTTGATTACTTTCAGAGATAACTTTCTAGTGAAAGCCAGCTAATGTTCTGAGAATGTTCCCTGTTAGCTAGAACCCAGTGAAGAATCTAGAGCGAAGGTTGGTCCATACGCACCTTCTCACCCTTGCCTCCCTTCAGGCCGCGAACACCATCTGCCCCCTGAGACAGAAGAAGAGAATTTCAGAGACCACAATCTGACTGAACACCAATACATCACAATAAACATAAACTCCTGTTACCTTCACACCGCGGGGGCCGGGATAGCCGATGGGCCCCTGGGGACCAGATGGACCCTGAAGATGACAACAGGACAGCATTATGAAAAATGTGTTTAGCGAAACACGAAAACTTGAGGCTGAATGAACCTCACGACAGGTTTAAAGCTTTCTCAGGTCCGATATGAGACTTCAGAGACGGGCAACTTCAAAAATGAAAATAAATGCACATGCTGAATGAAAAAGATACAAAAATCTTCTTTGCTTACCAAAGCTCCTTTCTCTCCAGGCGGTCCCTCCTTGCCTGGGTGCCCCTGCAGATGAAAGAAAGATGTTTGTTCTGGTGTTTCTCAAGTGACTTTTAATCAGAAGATCTAAAAATGTATAAATGATTTGTGCTTGATTATTTATTTACTAAGTGTGCCAGTATTATGGGGAGGCTGTTTAATAACAGATAGATAAATTAAAGTAGACAGATCCTGAGTTTCTCTGGTGTTACTGTTGTTTTCGTTCCTACATTTCTCCTCCACAATGGCAGTTCTATCATTATCATGAGTTCTGCTGATCTACAAAGTGTGGATGAAGAGTGAAAGTCCAGCTGAGTTCACGTGATGGACTGATTCATGATAATTAACATACATGTTAACGGTGGTTTAGTGTGAGGTGAATCATTCTGAGGGGATGAGATACTTACAGGAGGTCCATCAGCACCGGGCAGTCCGGGCAAACCGGACCTCCCCTGAGGACCCTGAGGAGAAAAACAGCGGGAAAAAAATTTTCATTAACAGAATCATAAATCAGATTTTAATACATTTTTAAAGCTAGTTTTCTTCTTTTAATTCTGATTAAGTTTATGTAACCTTGTAATTGTTTCATTGATTTAAACGTATAAATGATTTAAACACACTTAAGCAACATTGAAAATTATAATAATAATAATAATGTGTGAAAACTGAGAGACTTACTTTTTCTCCAGGTGGTCCAATGGGACCCTGCGGACCTGGAAGACCCTGTGCGACAAAAAAACGGACAGAGTTGTTGCCATGGCAGCAGGGCAGGGGGTATTGGGTAGGTGTGTGAGGTAGAGATGCCCGAACTGAGGATGTCCACTTAATAATGGACTTATTGTACTGTGACTGTGTAGACAGTGTGTGTGTGTGTGTGTATGTATGTGTGTGTGTATGTATGTGTGTGTGTGTTTGTGTATGAATGTGTGTGTGTTTGTTGACAGGCTCTGTAGTGTTTGCACAGTGTGTCTGAGTGTGTGTATTTACAGTGCGTATGTGTGTGCATGTGTGTGTTAAGGGGAATTTGAGCTCTCATTCGACTGCTGCAGGTGGGGCTGAGAATGAATGAGATGTATTCTTCTGTCCGTTTCCTCTGAGCCCAGCAGAGACGTGCTAAATATTTCTGACAGTTTCACTGTCTCCTTCAAGCCTCAGTAAAAATGAGTCTGGATCATAAACATTCTAGCTCATGTTATGAGTGACTTTACTTTGATAAATTACAAAAATTAATAAATATAAATATAATTAATAAATTACCATTAAAAACTGAACAAATTCACCAAAATAGTTGTTTCAATTAACAAATATTCTTCATAATAACATTATTTTACCACAGTTTGAGCACAGTGAGAATTATTACGTGTGACATGGGACTGTTGGTCAACCAGTCAGGGTCAAACCTCTTTAAAACCAGCAGGTCTAAAGCGGTTTTCACTCACCTGTGTTCCTGGGATTCCCTGTTGTCCTGGGGGGCCGGGTTCACCCTGGGGTCCCTGTTCATCAGAGAGAGAGAGAGAGAGAGTGAGTGTCACCCTGCTTATCTCAACATACAGTATGTGTTCCCAGCTAACAATCTTAGTGTTCCCAGCTAACAATTTTAGTGTTCCCAGCTAACAATCTTAGGTTCTAAAAATGTTTCCTGAATGTTTCGTCTACATGACTAAAAGATTTTAGGAAGGTTCTAAACTTTGTGTTTTTCAGACACTTTATTAACACAAAAAATAACATTTTTATAGAATATTTTACAATAAAACAACATTGTACTAATGTTAAAGTGTAAACAGTTTTTGATAACTGACAGAACTTTTGCCAACGTTCTGAGAATGTTCCTTGTTAGGGATCCTGAGGCAACTGTGTTCTACAGAACCTGTGAGAGTACCAGAACATCTCTTACCATGTTCCCTTTGGGACCCTGTGGCCCGTCCACACCAGCAACTCCCTGCAGAAATCAAGAGTCCGAGATTAAAACCAGCCACCAGTTCCAGACGCAACACATATATATCTAAAATCACTTACAGGCTGTCCTGGTGGTCCAGGGGGGCCTCTGGGACCCAACAGACCTCGAGGGCCCTGAGAAGAGAACAAGAGTCAGATGATACAGTGAAGATGTTCTCAGCTGAATTTTAAGAAGAACCATAAATCGGCTACTGAGAATTTCTGCCCCCTGTAGGCAAGTCACGACAGCGTTGTGGTGGACTAAACTTAAATCATTACAGCTGCAATCCATAATGTTTCATTTAAAAAGATTAAAAATCAAAATGGTGTCCTTATATTACCCAGATCACAACAATAAGTTTATAATAAGGATTTATAGTTGTTGAGTTTGACTCCCTATAAACGTCAGATTCACCTCCTTTGACTTACACAATGAAAAGCATGTAAATTAAGCTGCAGTTTTGTTTCTCGAGAGGTGAAAGTGTTTGTGGACAGACTTACACTCTCCCCAGCAAGACCTCGTGGTCCGATCTCTCCATCTTCTCCCTGCAGGTGAGAAAGAAACAACGAGAATGCATTCGTTCTTACAGCTGTACTGAGAGAAAGAGGACATCACTGTTCTTCACAGGAAGCACCTACCCTTGGTCCATCTTCTCCAGGAGCTCCTATTGGTCCAGGAGGACCAATCTCACCCTATCAGAGAAAGCATGATATGTTATGATCCTCCTCTAGATACCCTCTTGGTTTACTTCAACCAGTTTCTGCTAGAAAGACACTTTGTTCTACGGTTCTAAAGGGTTCTCCAGGGTTCTCCTTGACTTTACTCACCCGATGTCCCTTTTCACCAGGTAGACCAGGAAGTCCATCAAAACCTCTGTCACCCTGTAAAAACCCACAGATAACGTTCAAACAGCCATTTTATATGTGGCATTAAACATTTACACAATACGTATAGATAAGTTAGATTTTGATGTTTATGAGTACGTTTGTACCTTAGAACCTGATTCTCCAGGCATTCCACGGGCTCCGTCGGCTCCTGCACGACCCTGTATCAGATATTATACATTATTTCTGTCTCTTTGAAACACATTTTCGTTTCAATACCATGTCTTGTAATGCAGATTTTAATGGCTTTTGTAAATACCAAAGCTAATACCTACAAATATGTATGATTACTGTGCTACTGATCTTCTGAATAAATTATGGATAAAGACCTACAAGTGTTCATTTACAGTTAGCATTACATTAAAAAGTAATTACAAAGTTCAAAGTTTGCCAACTGCAAGGTTTCACAGCAGATGTGTTCTGTCCGAGATTTGGCGTGTATGTGTGAAAGCAAAAACAAACTTTACCCTCTTGCCAGGTTTTCCGATTGGCCCTAGAGGTCCCTGCATACCCCTGGGACCCTGCGGCAAAAATAAATATGAGTTAACTAGATAACTAGATAATTGTGCCAACCAACCTATACCCAACCTAACCATCTTACCTGATGACCAGGGTCTCCAGCCTCACCCTTCAGCCCAGGAGAGCCAGGTAGACCCTAAAGATGATTGACACAGATAGAGAAAGGAAGAGAGAAACCAACATTAAACTGAACCAACATGAAACAGCTGCACTACAAGCACTCAGACAGCAGATGGCAGCATCGCTCTATTCACACTTTCCACAGATAGTGACACAGTCACAGGTTGTGTTAGTTTGAAGAGGTGGTTTTGTAGGACTTTGCAGGACTCTGTAAGCGTATCTTTAGCGGCTCAGTGCTGTTTGAAATGGATGTTCTCTCAGACAGATAGGTTTAGTGCTTTGATAATTTTAAAGATCATTTCTGAGTTGGTGTTTAGTTTTAAAATTTAAATGAAAATATTGCAGAAATGTTCTTGCAACCTAAAGTTGTTTGTTGGGTAAACAACCAGACTGGAGTCATGTGAGACATGTGTGAGACATTCTGAGAAAACTCACCACTGGGCCCGAGCGTCCAGTGAGACCCATTGGACCTGGGGGACCTTTCATGGCGAGCTGTGGACACAGAGCAAAGAATCAGAACCACATTAAACCATCTAACAGTCACACAGGTTGAACATTTTGTGTGGTTCTGCTGTATCAGAAGCCAGAGGAGGCGGGTCCACATTTCCACATTTGTCACAGGCGGATCCTAACACCTGTCAGGGTCGCCCTCCCTCGGGTCACAAACCTTGCTAGTATTTTTAACAGCCTCCTGTGAGTCAAAGATGCATCGCTGCTCTGTTTCACTCTTGTTTTAACTCAAACATGGCCGGACTAAATGCCCTCCTGCCCCCCTCCCCCTCAGTAAACAGATTGGTGGGTTCTGTGGCTCCCCCCGTGTGTGACACACTCACCCGGGCCTGTGAGAGAATCGCCTGAGCCTGGGCCTCCTGTGCCGACACCACCGGACCCTTCTCACCATCACCACCAAACCGGAACTGAAGAACACAAACAGCCCTTAATACTGTTTTACTGTATATAACCTACTATAGTGTAGTATAGTGCAGTATGGTATGGTACAGTATAGTGCAATATATGGCGCATTATACAGTATATAGTATAGGCCATAGTATAGCACATAATACAGTATATATTTGTATTACATATAGTTTTGTATATATAGTATATAGGTGAACGTTTGCGATAGGACATCATACTGGAACAACTTTTCTATCAACCAATCAGATTTTAGGGACAGGTTTAAGGTCAATTTCAGGTTTATTGTATAATAATTCTGTCTTTTACATACTGCAGAGATATTTAAAAAGTTTGAGGGTCTTACTGGCAACATCAGCATAGTTCCGGGGGGTCCTGGCATGCCATCAGCCCCGGGGAGACCAGCACGGCCGGGGGGACCCTGAAGAAACAGAGGAAAACATTACGGTTACAATGACGTTTTTTATACGTTTCCATCCTGTGTTTCCTGTCAGCGCTGTTACAAGGTATATCACAGACTGTCTTGCCTTTGCTACAGGTTTGAGCAGATGTTAAAATACATCAGTAACCGTTAATTAGGACATTTAAGCGTCGGTTCTGAAGCGAACATTATGAAGATAAACAGGAAGCATTTTAAGACCTTAAAACAAGATTTTATTACTGTTCATTAGACACAGCATTCTGTCAGTTTTACAGACATATGTGTATGTTTGAGCGCATATGTGTGTGTGTGTGTGCTGGTATATACTGGTGGTTTACTAGGACACAGGTGTGTATAATGACATGTGTAGAAACGATGTAAACATGATTTATAGATCCACTTCCTTTGTCCTCATAAACCAAATGACTTCAAAACTACACATACTAAATGGTGTTTCGTTTAATTAAATAATGCCAACAGCTGTGTGTGTGTGTGTGTGCAGTTTGTTTACATACACATGCAATATCCAGAATTAGAAACCTCAGAGTGTCAGACAGACTCTGGAGCAGATGCGAGATGCTTTCTAATGATCGTTATCTTCTAACAGTTTGTACAGTGGGTGTCTTTCACATGCATAAGTATCTTTTGAAGTACTGTGCTGCAGTTATTAAGAAATATTTACAACAGTCAGACAACAGTCAGAGAGTAAATAACTTCTTACCCTGTCACCTGAATCTCCGGCTGGACCTGGGGGACCCTGTAAACCTGGAGGACCAGGGAGACCCTAACAACACAAACAAAATACAAAGAAATGAGACAAAGTTAGACAACAACAACAGTCTAATTATATAATTATATAATATAATTATATCCTGCCTTTAAATAACATCTAAATGAGACACAGGCAGAAAACTGCACAAGATGCATTTGAAGTAAACATGTAGATAACTCACCGTTGGACCCGGTGGTCCGGGGGGTCCCTCAATCAACATCCCCTAAAAATCACAACAAAAAGAGTGAAGAACATCCTACATGTCTTCAGCTTGTGATGGATGAGAAGCTACCAGAGTCCAGTTCTAATCGTGTGTGTTCTGTGATCTCAGCTGGTGCTGATGACAGATTCTATAACGTACCGGCTCAATAACTGCAGGTTCTCCTTTCTCTCCTTTCTGTCCCAGGACAGCTCCCCCACCCACCTGAAAATACAGACAGACAAAAGGTGAGACAGACAGACAGACAAGAGGTGAGACCGACAGACAGACAGAGAGACAGACAACGAAACAGGCAGAATGCAAAAAAAATCAATCACATCAAAATCATGAGGAAAAATGAAATATTTTACAAGCAACTATCAATGTTAGTAATAATGCAGTGAAACGTGACAGAGACTTCTGGAAATAACAGGTGTGTGTGACATACAGTGAGCTGATGTCATCAAACCCTTAAACATGCTCAGGTGAGGGAGATGATGGAAACGGAGTGTGTGTGTGGAGGGTATCAGCTTGTGCAGGGGCAGGAGGAGGGTGTGTATGTGCAGACAGCTGCGTCTGTGGTATGGGGTAATTGCAGTATCCCTGGGGCAACGGGGGAGGTAAAGCAATGACACAGAGTTCATTACACAGCAGCTTAGATCTTTAGGCACGAGTGTTGGTGTAAATATCTGTGTGTGTGTGTGTGCCAATACAGACAAAAGTAAGACATGCATCAAGGGTTTCATGTAGGTTTTATGACATGCAAATGACATAAAACACATAATTCCTCCAAAAATGAAAATTCTGTCATCATTTACCATCCATGTGAGTAAATGACTGAATGTTATTTTTGGGGTTTGACACAAACCCACTGCAGAGAGCCAACACAGACGAATCCCATGCAAAACGGTCACACATTGAAGGATGCAAATCAGACCCCTACAAACGAGTTTCCAAGCACCGCATTACACCCATTTGATCAGGACACAGTCACACTTACATCCGACTTCACTTCGGTTTCATCTATGTCGGTTTCCGCGGCAACCCCCGGCCCAAAAGTGTCCTCATAAGTGGCCGTGGGGTTCGGGACAACGTTGCCAAACTCATCGTACGCCCCATACTCGTACTGATTCCTGTCAAGTCCTGTCACATCATACTCCTTAAAATCATACGCATCCGCTCCGACAGGGGCGGCGGTGCGACCGGGGGGTGTGGCCTCAGAGCCAGCGGTGGGGTCCAGAGAAACCTCAGGCGCCTCGGTGACATAATCACCAAAACGTTCCTCTTCCACAGCCTTATTTACCAGATTAGTGCAGCAGGAGAAATTTGAGTAATGGAGGGAAGATAGATGTTAGTTTTAGTAGTTAAAGCAACAACTACTGTATGTTCTACAGCAAAGCAGGAGAATTCAGCGTATTAAAAACAGAAATAAACTTTCTTTGTCCCGTTAATAAGAAATATTTAAATATTTTAAGTGTTAACTTTAAAAATTAAAAGGCATAATTTATTATTATTTTGAATAAGTTTACAATTGATTTTATTAAATTTAGGATATTCTCCACAATAAACAATGTTAGAAAGCAATTAATGTAAGAAAGCAATTAATGACACTAGAAATATTTTATAATCACACAAACTAATAGCAGTTTTATCTCAAACTTTAACTCGTGAAGCACAGAGAATGTTTCTGATTCACTGCGTTTATAATGACAACAATTACAAGAGCAGTGATTGAGAGAAACACAGACACCAACATAATCAAAGCATCTCAACTGGCTGTGAAAGAAGAAATTTGTTAACTAGCTGTTTTAAACATATTAACAGTGGATGCATCAGTTGCTTACAGAACTCTTTATATTTAGATTCATTATCTAAATATAAATCATGCCATAAAGCAATTTTCCTGCAACCACGAAACAAAGAACACAAAACAATTCCTTTTCTTTTGCTATTGAATTGCTTTGTCTTTGTCATAAATACTTCCTTGTCCCAGAATGTTTCGCTTTCTTCTCCCACATTTTTCTCCAAACCCTCGTCCCACCACACAGCTTTACAAGAACATGAGAAACGTACCTGTTCTGGTCCAGATGTTTCCACAGGAGTTTTGAAGGCATCTACAGTCCCGTAGTCAATTTCACTGTCTGTATAGAACTCGCCATCTACATTGTTAGGCTACAGCAGGTTTACAGGAAAAGAGGAAGAAAATAAGAAAGTAGGAATTAACCCAGAATATTTCAGAAATTTCACAAGCGTTTCAGGATGGACAGACAGAACTCTCTGGGAAGAAAGAGGGCGGACGACAGAATCCCATCAAAGATTTCGCTCTCAGGTCAGGAGATCTTGATGGATCTTCATCTAAACGGTTCTTGTAAAATTACCCCTAGAAAAGCTTGTCCTGATGTCGGGCTCGTCGTCTTCTTACCGGCTAACTTTTTAGCTGCCGCTGTCTGTTTTAGTTGCTGGTACTTAAAGAATTTGGGAACAAATTTAGGGGTCTTTTTCGTCCTCTTCAGGCTACGTTTGACCCGCTGAAACGTTAATGATGAGGATAAAACAGACACGTCAAAGCACTCAGTTCAGTTATTTCAGTTAAACGGGTGTGTGGTTGGATTAAGGTGAAATAATCTAAATTAAATGCTTAAGAAACCCCACATGGGTCTGAGGTTCAAACTTCTTCCATGTAAAAGAGTGAGGAAAAAGGGGAGGGGCCAAAAAAAATCCATGACTGACAGTAAGACACCACATGACATCACAAACGCATCACGTCGCTGCATTTACCTGAGGCTCAGAATATTCATCTGTTGCGGTGGGGACGGGTCCATCATAATAATCATAATCTGTGTAATCAACAGCAGTTGTGTACTGTACACAGAAAGAGGACATGAGAGGTTAATAAAGCATTGTTATATAATATATAATATACTTGAGTTCATTGCATGCTGTAACTGTATTATATTTAGGTTGTTGATAATGCACATTAAAGCTGCAATCCGTAGCGTCTGCCTCTCTGTCGCCACTTCTGTTTAAAACATGCAATTGCAGGTAAATTTATGTACTTTTTATTATTGCATGTTAAAAGCCAAAAAAAACAACCTGACATCTGACCTGACAGTTCCGTTTTACTTTAAAGTTACTGATTGCAGCTTTAATTAACAAAACACATTATGTAAAATAAGCTGAAAGTGTTTAAAACAAGTTTTAACCTTTAAAGCAAGAAACAGAAATGCTTTAGAAAGACTGCAAGCTAACAAGGTTGAGTTAAATTAGCTATGACTGCGATACACAGCACATACTGCATGAATTACTGTAATACATAACACCTGATGTACTCTGATATATATGTGAGTGTTTAGAGGCCTATAAATGTCCAGTACATCAGAAACTAAGAAAAAGTCAATATGTGGCCTGTTTTCACCACTTAAACTCCCTAAAACTATATGTGCCTAAAAATGACCGTCTGTTTGTTAAAGAAGAGCAGATTACACATTTACACACAGACTCAGATCTGTTTGAGTTCAAACACATTTCAAAGCTCCATTAAAACTTGCGTTGTGCCCAAAACTTCAGATGTGTCTGATATACATTAAACTTTAAACAATGCCAGACAGTATGTATATATACAGTCATTTTTATAAGTGCCATATAGATGCTCTGAAGCTAGTTAGATGTTTGGGTTAGTGATTATTTTAACCGGTGTAGTTCTCTGCAGCTAGAAAAACACTTGAATTAGTTGTTTTTTAACAACAGAAAAGAACTATTTTCTGTGTTGCAATGATTTTCATTTATATGAAAACATGTATTAATATTACAATAAGATAATATTAATAAACAGCGTTAAATTTAGCTTCTCAGCTAGTCCGTTTCATTAAAAAGGACATGACCGCCCCTGTACACATCCATTGATTATTGCACCCTGTAATTAGTAATTGAACAGATGAAATTCCATTTACTACAATTTTTTGCTCCCAGAAAAGCAGCAAAAAACAAGCCACTAAATAACACTGTACAATCTCCAAACAGAAGTTACTGAAATGTTTAACTTCATTTTACTGCTCTTTTTAGAACTCACCTAGCACACACACACACACAATCGCTATGCTAAACTTCTATTTGTGTTTTTTGTGAAGGGGGCGTGCCCAAGCATTTGATTGACAGTGTCAGGTGTCATCGCATCGGTCCTGCTGGTCTGATGTTGGGACACTCACCTCCTCTGGTTCTGGTTCTTGGGCTTGCAGTGTGTCTCTGTGAGGAACGTCACAGTCCGGGCTGTAGTGTTCACAGTATTCAAACGCTGCTTTAGGGTCAGACACGATCAACAGCTGTTGAATATCACCCTGAGGACAGAAACACACACACTGTAAGATACAGTATAATACACCCAATACCGTCACATTATAAAACTGATGATGGTGGTTGGTCAATAGCTGCGACAACATTAGCCAGCTAAGAGAGAGAGAAACTATTCAACAGAGAGATTCAACAGGGACACACCACTAATACAAGCCAGTAGCAGGTTATAACTTGTTAGGAGACCTGAGAGGTGTGTGTGTGTGTGTAGGGATGTCTTCATTTGTGAAAATGTAGTAAATTTTTAAGTTTTTAAAATGCTGGAGGTTTTCTGTTAGTTAGAATGTGAAATAGGTTATATTATAACTAGCTGTGTATGAAAACAACATGACTATGAAATGAGGAGTGTATTTACAGTTGGTCTGTAAACCAACTGTATAAACAAAACACTCAGGTGTATTAACACTGAATACAGTGTGACAGACTAACTCAGATCTAACAACAGATGAGTGAGGAGCGAATGTTTTGCTAGCAAACATCTCAGCCTGGTTATAAACAGGTAGTTTGTCTAGAAAGGTCAGCGTGTAAACCTATTTAGATTCAGAGGAAACAGTTTAAAAGCATCGTATCTCAGCAGGAAACCTGTTATTAAGTGCCATCATGTCTCGTCTTTACAACATGAGAGAATTTAGCCCATTTTCTTTGGCCATTTCATTGTGCTCAACTGCTCTAATTACAGAACTGGAGCAAGTCAACGATGGTACGTGAAAATCAGGAAACAAAAGAAGCTGTGACCTTTGATGCCACCGAGTCCAATGCAGCAAGCCGATTGGACACTTAACACACCCAATAGCGGTTAACTCACCTCAGACAATACAGCAATTAAGACAATAACCTCAGGAGAACCCAAACATGGATGTGGTTCTCAAAAGGCTGTTCAAAGATTATCTGCGACTATCGCAACAATCGCTCTTCAATTAAAAGTTCGTCTGTAGTTTATTCTCAGATCCTGATTTTCAGCTAATATATTTACAGAACTCAAGAGGAAGCGTTTAATGTTCTCGACCAGCTAAGAGCAACATTTCTCTGGTATATTAGTTTTTCTGGAAAAACTGAAATGACACAGTCGAAATTTAAACTTATTTTTCTGAATGTCTTATATCCATTTTAGTTCCACGGTCCTGCAGACCTAGAACTCATTCAAATTCTGCATAAATCAAAACCTTCTTTGCATCCCTCACAGAGTGTTGATTCATCCAGGCTCAGGAAGGACGTTGCTCCTACGGGTTCCACCAGGTATTTCCGTCACTTTTCCCAAGAATACGGCTCAGACGTCTCCGTGCAGCAGAACAGATGCAGTTTTCATGCCCTCACAGAGAGAACTCTGTGTTTCAAACCAAACCAATCCCAACTGAGGTCACAATCTAAACACTGGCTGCACCTCTCACACTTTTATTAATCTGTTGATCCACAGAGGGTAAAAACACAGAATCTACAATGAAACATCCAACATTTTCATGCAGAATGTATCAGAAACTTAAAATTACCCATAATTGCCAAAATTATAACATCTGGAATTCCTTCTGATGAACAGCCACAATAATTTTACCACCATTTCCCAACAGTTGTCCTGTCATGTCCAAGTGTCACAACCCCCCCCCCCCCAAACTTCATTGACACAACAAACTTCACTTCATTGACACAACAGAACCGCAGCCCCTCAACCAAATTCAAGCCTTAACCCTAAAGTCTAAACAGAACTTTAAAGGGGTCAGAAAGAGAGGACCGGCCCAAACATCTTTGCCCTCACTCTGATGGTAACACTGGTCACACTGGTCCTCACAAAGACAGATGTACAAGCACACACACACAGTAAAAAAGCATTTCAATATCACCCCTCAATCAGGCCATTGTGTGTCATTATTTACAGCCTTAACTTCATCTGACCCTGTGCATTCCACACTTCCCCAAACCTTCCTTAACAAGAGACAACACACACACCACACAAACACTAAATACCACAGTGAAACAAGGACAAACAGCGTTATTTACGGTTGCTAAGGTCATAATCTGTAATGTTTGCCTCTCTGTCACCATCTCTGTTTTGAACATAAAATGGCAGATTACTTACATTTCGTTGTGTGTTTGAAGTGACATATTGCGAAGAACAATCTGTGAAAGCAGAGAGACTCTCTGACCGTAAACAGCTTTAATTACAAGGTGAATGAATCAGATAGGAAACCCGACTGCAAATACATAAACAAAAGTCTCCCACTGCCACCAAACAGCCTGATCTGGTGACAGAAACCAAAATGTATTTACAAGCATGTTGGACACTGGGAAAAGACTGATTAGCTGGGTTTTGAGCACTTTTTAGCCAATCAAACTTGAAGACTAGCTCATTGACCAGCTAAACCAGTTTAGCATCAACAATCTAGGACCGAAAACTTCCTCAGAATGCTTCTTTGTTATTTACTGGCTAGTTACGTTTTGCCCCATGCTAGTTTTATTTGTCAATAAACTGCACCAAACATCATGCAGAGATTTCCAACAACCCTGGTTTCTCAGCTCTTCTCAGATAGACAGATGTTCTTGCCATAAAATGAAACCCATAAAAGACTGTCCAATTATTCTTGATCCCTCCAGTCACCGCAAAATTCCTTCAGTATGAAGTTGTTTGTTGTAGACTAATGAACAGAGTTCAGTTTTACCTCGAAAGACTCCTCATCCAGGATCCTGGTGCCGAAAACCGTGATGCCATTGGTATCAATACCAGCATGATCACTTCTGCTCAAGGGTCTGGTCAACTTCTTCTTACAGTCCACAACTATGGTCACGGTTTTCCTCTCCACGCTGATGCCCACACGATGCCACCTGAGAGGAACAGGAATCAGAGCCGATGAAACAAACGGTTAAAGATGCAATGCGTGACATGTTGGGAGCTAAGATTAAAAAACACTGAGCAAGTACATAACAAATCAGTGGTCAACACAATCTCCAGATTTAGTAAATTCAGAACAACGGTTTGCTTTCAGGTCGGACTTCCTGGAAAATGTCAGTTTGGCTTCAGTAGACTTTAACATACACAGTATAAAGTATGTAATATCTGTTTGATATGGTTTCAAACAGAGATTGCGACAGAGAGTCAGTAGTTACAGGCTGTGGCTTTAAAGGCCGCCACACGTGAGACATGCCTCACTTAAAAACTTACACAATTTCTCTTGTTTTTAAGGTATAACAATCCAGTCGACTGCATTCCAGCCTTCAAACTTTGGCCTCGTTTAAAACTGGATTAAACTCATTAAACTCTAAACCAAATCCCTCCTGCGAGTCAGTCAGCATGACAGGCGTACTGAACATTGTAGAAACTGGTGGTCAGAAAGGTCAGAAACTGAACTGGATGGTCAGAACTTTTAGCCGAGGAAAGAAATCGTAAATCAGGAATTCTGTCAAAAGCTCCAGCGAGATTTCAAAGGCATATCAATAACACACAGGGCGATCAATTTCCCATAATCCACTTCAGTAAAACAAAAACCTTTATTCTGGCTTGTGTCATTAAAGTGCTTGGCTTACAGACAGGCTTACATGTGTCCTGAAACCAAAGTGTGTTTAATGTGTGTAAAGGGAATTAAAAAGATAAAATTGAGACGTTTCGGACAGTTATTTGCCTGATTAAAGTGTGACACACAAAACCGCAATACCAGCTCACAGAAAACGTTCTCAGAATGTTATCAAAGGATACTTGCAATAATGTCCTGTGGTCTCATGTCGGACCTCTGCGTGACCCTGTCTGAAGTCTCTCAAAAGTTCTGGATAAGTTTGCGGTCGTCAGGGCTTTACTTACTTTCCGTCGGCCAGGTTGAGGGAGCGGAACAGGGGGTAATCCTCAGGGGTGGGTTTTCCGGTCTGATCCTCGTACAGGAAGACAGGTGAGCGCCCCACCTCCACTCCCAGCTGCTGGAGGCCTCGTTCATTGTAGACGGACAGGAGAAAGGACTGGATCCCAGCTTTGGGCCTGACGGTGGTGAGGATGGAAAAGTCTTCTGGGAAAACACCATCTACAGAAGGAACAGACGAGAGGAAGGTTTTCTGAAGGGTTCATTAGGTTTGAATTCTATCCAAACTGCTGGTTGTTTTGCAGAATCGACATGCGTGACCCTGACTTCATTAAACACCTCCAGGCAAGCGGTTTTATTTATCCCATTTATATTAGAAATGCTTTTTCCTTTACATGCATTGTTGCTTTTTAAAGGCTTTTGATATTTCTATTAACTAAATACATGTAATACTTTGTTTCCAGTTAAAAATGAAGATGCAATAAACGTTTTAATAAAAAACAGAAATGAGATTTCCTAGGCTCAACAAATTTGAACAGGTTGTATTTTCTGTCTGTTATACACCTCATATAAAACACCTGCAACAGCTGAAATGTTATAATCATATATAATCAATGAGGGACCAGATTATACCCACAGCTTTTATGAACTACTTCTGCCATTTACTGACAGAAACAGCTAAGATAATGAATCCAAAAAACACATCACAGCTGACAGCTGACTGCGGTAATGTTAAGTTAAAGTATTTAATGCTATATATTAAAACTTTTATTTATAAGCTGTGAGTGGCATGTTTTAAAACATTACAGAATTAAAAGAAGTTTGAATAATTTTCTATAACCAAGAAGTAATGTTAATACAACAATTAAAAACATTTGAGAGTCATTTTTGTGTGTGCTGTGTCTTTAAATGTTCTGTTTGTGAAGCAGCTAAGCGGACGAGTTTGATAGCATGCTGTTATCAAACCATCTCAGCCAAGCTCTCCTGCAGCTTAACAACACAAGAGCGAATGAAACACGGCCCTGAGCGTTTAGGGACGGCATCTTCTCAAAAGCCCTGGCAACCGCAACAAAGGGCACATTTAACCGAACCGGGCTGGAGATACGGGATGGATCCGGGTTCATCTTACCTGGGAAAAGCTGTTTGGTTGGAGCACTGATCTGGGCGTTCTTCTCTATTTTGAAGGCCACGTCTGGCTGTGAAGCTCTTCTGTTTGTGCAAAATCCTGAAGTTTTCTGGACTCCTTCTGGGAACGTGTGAAATTCTAGTACTTTCAGAACATCCACGGGTTCTGCTGTATGAAGGAGGAAAGATACATTGGTGAACATATAGAACTAACCAACAGAGAACACGCAAATCACACAAACAGATGCTAACTAGGTTACCATAATCTAACACAGTTTTCATTTTTTTGCATGTTCTCATCAAATGCATGTTCTAAACATAAACATGAACAAAGCAAGAAAATCCAGGAAAATTAGTTGCATACAAAAATTCTTGACTTGAGTTTGGAGTTCATTTAAATATTG
Source organism: Yasuhikotakia modesta (assembly GCA_036877545.1). Lineage (NCBI taxonomy): Eukaryota > Metazoa > Chordata > Actinopteri > Cypriniformes > Botiidae > Yasuhikotakia > Yasuhikotakia modesta. Next base: position 1,484 of record JBAJNP010002969.1, on the reverse strand, counting down.
TTGCCATTTTATTTAGCTGTATAAATCTCCATTAGAGTTAAAAGATCACCAATAATCCACATCTTCTCTGAGAGTTCTCATGTCTAACATCTGACCCTGAATATAAAGTCCAAAATCAAGATGCTAAACACCATGTTCAGAACCACAACACACTCTCAGAAACTGCAGTGACTTCACAATCTACAGCAGTTCAGCATGTAAAACCAAATATTCAGAACCTTTTCTGTGAATTGACCTTCTGAAAAGGTCAAATCAAAACATCTGCTCATGTCTCAGGAAGACACATGTGTAGCCACCAGGTTAAGCAAACTTGTTTCTTTATAGTTAACAAAGCATGAGAAAAGAAAACACTCTTCACACCGGAGCTAGTTTGGGACCTTTTATCAGAACCACAGAACGTTCCCTGGAGAACCAAAGAAAATGTTCTTCATGATCTGGTGGAAATGTGTTAGACCATTGGACACTAACACATGTAGAACACATGAAAACTTCACCACTAGCAAAACCAGCATGTTACATCACTAAAGGCTTGACTTATCTGAGGGAGGTTTAACTTAAGCTGTAATAAAGATTCTGAGGTAGTTCTGTTACAGAGAACCAGGTACAGAGTGTTTGTATGGAACCACTTCATATAATCTGAAAAAAACAAAGACAAGTCAAAGATTCAAACAATCTGTGTATATGCTGATCATGTGAAGAAATATCTAAGATGAAAAGCTGTTGTGAGGAAAGAATCAAGACTTTCTCCAGGCCTTGTATGATCCAGATGTGGAGATGTAACAACCCAACTGAGAATGTGTGCCATTAGAACAGAGCAGCTGATGAGCTGGTGTGTGTTTAACAGCCTGCTTTACAAACACACGCAGTCTCCCATTTCTTTACACTAGAGGAGTGTGTGAAAGTATGTGTGTGTGTGTGTGTGTGTGTGAGGGAGGGAGAGAGTTAATTAGAGAAAGAGTGTGAATTTAGAGGAAGGTTTTATTTGACAGATCACACCCCCAAAAGGGGAGGGGCTTAAAATGAGTTTTAAATGAGAATAAATCCAATAATTAAGAAATTGTCTCTTATTGTAACAGAAAGACATGCATGTGAAGTTAAAACGATCAGCTGTCACGATAATTCAACGTAATGAGTAACATTCAAAGCAGTGAGAATATGAAAATAAATGCAGCGTTTATGGGTTTAGTTGTGTGTTTGTGTGTTGTGAGGTTAAAATCATGGAAAATGATGGAGACCTTCTTACCTGCTGTTCCCTGAGACTCTAAAAATGAATTCAGTCAGAATCTCTCTCTCTCTCTCTCTCTCTCTCTCTCTTATCCTCTAGGTCTCTCTCCCCCACTTTTCCCCTCGCTCTTCCCTCTCTGACACAGGGCAGCATTATGCCACAGGCTCTCGGTCTCGGTCAAACCCACAGGTAGAATTCCTGCTAAAAAAATGTCCCTGTGGATTTTTTCCAGCTTTTACCCCAGTAAAATCCAATAACA
>JBAJNP010002968.1:0-43193 GCA_036877545.1 Yasuhikotakia modesta | reverse complement strand
GTTTCTTTGGCCAGCTTTCCTTGGCAACATATTGTGGTTGCCAGGTATGTGAGGATTGTAATGACAATTGTCATTTCCGCCCCTCTGGGCTGTTTTTAATAAAAGGAGACATGTAAATACGATAGGACGCCAGACGCCTCATATTCCACCGTCCACAAGCTATTTAAGAGCTCTGCTGTATTGACTTTCAAAAGTAGGCCAATGTGAATTACTGTTATTGTCCTCTGTTGCATGTGATAACGTATCAAAGTGCAAACAAAGGGAATCAACACAAGCTTGAAGAGACACAACTGTCCCTTTAGCGCTATAACATTGGAATAGTTATTAACACTAGACATTTATCTTGACATTTTTTTCTTACGAACTGCTTGTAATTGACTGAATTATTAGCCTTAAAGGACACAAAGCTGATTGGTTCTGAAATAGTTTGTATTTGTAACCCAACCTGAAATAAATCCAAAGCTAAATTGGTTCTCACAATAACACGAGCCATGATTACAAACTGTGGTCTTTATTTGGAAAGAGGCAGCCCACACCAAAGACTCGTGTTCAGCTATTGATTGGATGTATTGAGTTCAGCTGGGGTCCAATATTTCATTTCCCTGGAGTGGAATCCAAAAATGAGCGACAGATTAGAGGCCTGGCCAGATCTCAGCTGGACCTGGTTCTGATCTGAGAAACATTCTGATCTTATGAGTCAGACGGCCCCACAGACACTCAAACCAGAGTCAGTCAGCAAGAACTGGGCATATCACCCCAAGCTTATTTATAAATACATTGATTTTGTTTGTGCATTTCACCCATTTGAGAAGTTTATTATTTACTTGGTTAAGAAAAAAAGAAGATGATTCAGACAATATACAAAAGAAAATACAAGATTTAGAAAATACAGCTCAATTTTAATGAAGAATTAAAGAAAAAGGGGCTTCACATTTCTGCTTGAAACTATCCTGCCTGCTTGACATCCACTGTAATTGTATTTGAAGCATATTTTCTGTTGTTTGTTTTTTTTAACCTGAGTTGAAATTGTCTCAGCTACAATTAATAAAACTATTATGGTAATTGCTGGAACAGGAGAAAAAACTGACAGGAAGTGCATGGCAGGAAGTGTAGCACTGAGGTGGTGTGCTGTGACTGATGGGTAAATTTCTCTGTCCACTTCCTGTGCAATGATATATTGTAGTACACTTGTTCCCCATTTGAGTCTTTCTGGCTTAGCATCTAGTTCAAGGTGTTTGAATACCTTAGGAAGTTTGCTTTGCACGGCAATGTTGGGCGATTGGAGCGCACCCTACTTTCAGAAGAACTCTCAGAAGTCTGTACTCTCTTGAGCATGTATGCATATGAGACTGGGAGTGTGAAAAAATATATGTGTGTGGGAGAGTGATTGTATTGGTGGCACTCTGTATTGCTGCGTCTCTGTAACTCTGTTAGTGATTGCACTTTAATGTGGCAATAAATCAATGACTGCTGTGTTCAAAGATATACTTGTGGGCGTCTTATCTATTCCAGTCTCTTTATAATCTACCCAAGCGACTGAATGCTCGTGCTGTTCAAAGGCAAACCCCGCGCCCTGTTTGAACAGATGATATGAACTACTGGCACGCACTCTGCAGGTTCAGCTGTCTCTGGCATTCATCCAATGAGAGCCAAGTAAAAACCGAACAGCTGAACGGTAACTATAAAATGGACAGAACTTGGCACAGCTATTGTTTTTGGATTTTCATTCGTGTTGCCAGCTCAGGGAATTCCCTTATTTATGAAATGCGGTTGCATAAAAAGCATTATTCGATTTGGTGAATGACAGCATCTTTAGGGAAACTGCAGCAAAACATATATATAATCTATATAACATATATATATAATAAGTTTGAAAATGTAAAATTTGTTTGGAATTAGTGACAGTCTAAAATGGTCACCCTGAATATGGTTACCTATATGTACTTATCTGCTACAGTTTGCAAAAAGGAGTTCATCAAATAATGAAAGTATCTATTTCCCATAGTGCAACTGGAGCTAGAGAGCGGTCAGATTGGAAAAGTTAAATGTGTTTGTTGGGGAACTCTTTGGTGCTATACTCTATAGGTAAGAAGGAAACTGCTTGCTGGGGTTAAATAATCTAAAACAGGTTAAAAACATTAGGAAATCACTATGTACAATGAAAGTATGGCAGTTTAGACTCATGCAGACTCATGCAGTTCATGCAGTTTTGTGAGATATTATATCTAACTCCATGTTAGGTGAAGTTAATTATATTTATGAGTTAATTAGAGTGCATGCCAGTGAATCTTGCACAACTATTTAATATATCTGTGCTCGTTGTTTATTTTATGGTATGATAACCATTACTGATTAAACAATGCAATAAATATTATAGTAAAGTGATACTGTGTACCAGTCAAAGTCAGATATAGGATATTCCTACTTAATATCTCTTTGTAACAGCGTCTGTGTTTTTGGCAGCTTAAAAATACATTTTAGGATCCAGCAGCTCCAGATCCCAGATCCATCTGTGACATCATCTGTTAAAGTCATTATTCCATTTTCCTATCAAAACGTTTTTTGAACTTCCTCATCTCTCTCTCTCTCTCTCTCTCGCTCTCTCTCTCTGTCTCTCACACACTTTATTTTGCTAAGTGTGCAGTTTTGAATCTGAAAAACTGCCTTGGTCCTTCCAGTAAAGTCCTAAAGCACGTCATGATGGTTTACATGACGCAGGAAAACTTATATTTTCTTCAGATTAGAGGTTAATCATTTCTCAAGTTATGCCCTTGAAATGTTCAAGTAAAAAACAAAAACTTTAACTAAAGAGATACTGAACAAAGAATCTATAATACAAAGTAGTCTCAAGGTTATCCCGGTCTATTCTTAAAAAACAGTCCCCTCTTGGTATAGACCATAGTCAGGGCAGATGCATATATTAAATAATGCTTTGAGGCAAATAAATCTTATTTATAAAACACAAGCAAAATCATTTTTGCGTAAATCATTTGTAGAAGCAGTCCTACATAAGTTGTCTAACATGCAACAGTTTAATCTACATGAATTGATTTCTTTACGAGTTGATGTAATTTCTTTTTGAAAGTTTAGATGGGACGTTGTTACTGTACTGAGCATTCCATTGGACATAAATCTGTGTAGTGCAGGATGACTCATCAGTATTTCTGTCCTGTTTGGCTGGAAATTCAAATGTGTATAAAAAGTTTGTTGTTGTTAAGGAGGATGCTAGTAAATGGCCTCAAAGATAACAGAAATAAACTATAAGCCTTGAAGTTTAAAAAAAAAATGTTTAGTCTTTAGGATGGAACGACATAAGCTGTATTTTCAGCTGTATTTATTGTTTTGTTCTCATTCTCATGTCAAATAAATATGCTGTCTAGACTTTTCTATTGGGCTCTATTCGTTACGAAAGCATACACTAGAATGTGTACTTTTGAAATGAGCACATCTTTTGTGGAAGTAGTCATCCAATAGTGTCATGTCTGGTTGGGAAGCCACAAGCAGGTGAATTTTGAAATTATATTATTATATATAAAAATTTAGACAGACAGTTAATAACTAAGAATATTGGAAAAGGGGATGCAGGTCTCTCTCCAGGGTTAAGATGTTGAAATGGTTGGCTTTGTTTTCACCTGACTCCATCGTTTTTAGTGCTTGGGCTATACTTCGTACATGTGCAACCTGCTAGCTAGTGATGAGCTAATGACAGGTCTGGGCGCTCTCTCTGTCTCCTGCTAACCACACTTACACATTCTTAACGTCTGTCAGCAGACAGCATAGCTGTCTACACCAGACATGACCCAACATGAGCCCCAGACTCCAAACAAATGCACAATCACCCTCGCATTACGCTAGGCTTTGATGGAGACGTTAACATTGGAGACGTGAGGTGAATTTTTAGCGCCTCCGCGGCCTTTCGCTTCTCTCCTGCAAAGGCGTCATGACATTTGCTCCACTTTGAAGTAATATTGTGGTTATCTCATCAACGTAATTGCGTGCAGTTTGTGCTGACGTCTAAATATGAAGAGCTGGCTGGAGACGTCTACATTTCTTTCATCCACTAACGCAGCTCTCTCATGTGGCAACATCTGAGTCACAACGGCCTCAGTTCGTCTTCAGCATCTCTTCCTGTGGAGTTTTTAAAGCACAGACGATGTGACATTTTGCTGTTTCTTTAGAAGTTGCTCCTTCTGTGTATGCCGGCCTACGCTCCAGATGAGCTCTGTGTGTCTGTTCCAGGGAAGAATTATAACAATCTGCATTCGATTCCAGTTCTATGATTTCTGTTCTATAACAATTGCCTTAACAATACATTTGGAACCTTTAAGAACCCAACAACATTAAAATTGTGGGGTTAAGTATCTAAAAGCTAGTGTCTTTTTTTACTGCTTTTGATATGTCCACCACAAGATCCTGTTTTGGTAGAAAATATGTTAACACAGAATTTTGTGTGCTTCTTAAGCCATTATTTGGGTCTTTGTCCAAAGCAATATTACAGTTAAAATGTATTACAAGACTTATTACAGCAAATCTGTGTCAAATCATGTGATTATATTTAATGATCTTAACACAGAAATGGTTCTCTATTTATTGTCTAATATGATAATGGACAGCGGTGACCTGCAGTTCAAAGCTTGTGTCAGGTATTAATTCAGCAATATCTGACCAGACTCTTGCAGTAAGACAATTAGTCTGACACAGATTCAGGAGTATTAATTCAGGATTAATTATGAGCTGTTTACATTGTTTAATTGTGAAGAAGTGAATGGTGAGTCATTCAGTCACAAACTGGACCAGATGATGCTGCGTGAATGGTTTTCAATACAATTAAAATAAATAATAATTTGCCATCACAGTAAGTTCAGACTCATAAAAATCATGAATCAGCCTAAATGTGAATGCACTGCAAACTTAAAAAAAAATCATTAAAACAGAACCAGTTGTGATTCAGAACTCCAGTAAATGTTGAAAGTGTAGAGAGAGAAGGAGAGACAGGAGAGAGAGAGAGAAGGAGAGAGAGAGAAAGAGAGAGAGAAAAAGGCTAAAATCTGTAGAACAGTGTGGTCTTTCAGGTTCCTTGGAGGGAAGAACTGAAGTAAAGAGAGAGAAATAGAAATGGGACTCTATGTCCTTGGCTTTGCACTGGCTCAAACACATGACCTCCAGCTGTCTGCTTGAGCTTACAGTGACACACTCAAACACACACAAACGTGCATTTACTGCCTCACAGAAAACCGCTCACATTTACATAGAAACATGCTCACAGATGTAAACCATGATCAAACCAGCCTGGTCCACATGCCCATACCCAGAAAGAGCAGTTCTCTAGCACTGCTGTTTATCTGCCTTTTAGCTTCTTTTAACTAACAAATGCTAGCAAGCATGACTTCAAACTGTTGGACATACAAAAAAAAATAATATTTGTGATTAATGCCTCAAAATAGGTACTTAATTGGTATTATTACAAATGTTAATTGTTCATTTTAAGATGTATAGTAATAAAACTAATTAGGGATACTAAGTTTGTAGTTGGCTTATATCTTTCTCAGTGGTCTATGATAGAGTGATGCATTTAGAATGCATACTTAAACAGTATGTTCTTCTGAGACTACGCGACATTTAGTAATTAACATGACAATGATAGGGATCGTATGGAGAAAACACACGTTACAGCTTTATTTCATAAATAATAATCATTCAATATTATTGTATATATCAAAGACATATCACATCATAATACTACTTTTACCAGCAATTTCCCATGACTGTATCCTAATCATTTGGCATTGTGGTCTGAGACGTACATATTTGTTAAACGAGTTTTAAAGCACAGCTTATGTCCAGGTTCTGTTATTTAAGGAGGCAGTGGAGTGAACACAGCCCTAGCTGAGCTTTCTGGGGTTGTGTCTGTAGGGTTTTGTTTGTTCTCTCTGCAGTGAGAATCTCTGTGACTGGCTCCAGTGCTAAACAGAAGTCTGCCAACGTAGGGGAGGAGTGCAATAGGTCAGCTCACTTTCTCCACCCACAGCTCGGCTCTGTGGCATGGCATTCCAGTCCTCAGGCACACATACACAAGCACACATGCACGCTCAAATACACAACCACTGCTTCCTGAAAGACAGGAAGTGAGGCCGGCTTCCTGTGACAGTCCTCTTTCATGTGGTCACTTCCTGTGTTTGGCTCTTGCTGTTGACTTTCTTCATTGTTCCTGCCGCAGTAGCTTGAAATCAGTGTGTGTGAAATCTGTTTTTTGTAATAGCAGTGAATTGGAAGGGCTAAGTTTCATTCATGAGCTGACATTCTAAAATGCTTTCTTTAAAGTACATGAACAGTATTAAAAAACACTATGGTAATCATAGTATCTTTAACTACTGTAAAATTAATACTTAATACTTTTGAATAATTAATATTCAAAAAATAACTACTGAGATTTTCCTTTAGTCTATGCAACCTTCCTGCCAAGCCTGTCAAAATTCAGAATTAGTTTCAGTTATCATCATTGTAATCATTGTATAGTCATTGAGTTTTTGTCACTGCAGCAGAGAACACTACACTGAAAATATAAACATTCATACTCCACGCCAAGATAAGAAATGATGAACGTGCATTGATGACATGTTATGTTTTTGCTTGACCAAAACACTCCAAAAATTGCTGTGTTTTATATAACGTTGTGTCATTGTGTACTGCTGCGGTATCTGTGGAATGGCAGTATTGTTGCGAACCCAAGATTATAGGATCTTCACACAGTAAGAATGATGGCCGAGGTTTGGTAACCACAGACAGGAATGTGGATTGGGACACCATAGCATCCCACTTTCTGTGTACCAGAAGAGATAGCGAGAGATACTGGTGGGCTAGCTGTTCATTACATTTGAACTTTGAACAGTTATTAGCTGGAATGTTTAAGTTCCTGTTGTGTTGTCCTGCCACTAATACATCAACTATTGTCAAAACAGGCTAAAAATGTGTCAATCGGGAAGGAAACTGCGGACCTGCTCACAGGATGAGCGTGCTTTGATATCTCTTGGGTTCTCTTTGTCATTTTTCATTTGTTTTCAGGACATTCTCCTCAGTCTGGAATAGCTCCGACCAGTGCTATTTAGAAGATGCATGTAGTGTAGCATTGCAAAAGGTTAAATAGTCATCCTCATAACTCAGTTTCTCAGCGTTCTTCAGTTTTGTTACAGAAGGAACCATCATTTCCTTAGTTCACCACTAAGTCACGAACACTGTCATAGTGCTCAACAAGAGTCCTCATGTTCTTCCAGAATCTTCCCTCTCAGAATGACATGTTCTACCCTGGTATTCCCCCAGGGCTCCTGTTCTCCAAAACCTTGTAAAATGCAATGAGCTCTTCAGATGTGGTTGTGGTTGAATTTGTTATGGTATATATGCACAATAGCCAAGATTATTTAACCATGGAGCCATTTTACATGACATGCAAACTTGTGTTTAGATCTGTGTCACTGAGTTTATGGTGCAACCATGTGTGGAAATGATTTTTAAATTTGAGACAGATGGACAGTGTTACGGTTAGTGGAGTGATGTTACTTCACTTGATCTTATATTCTTGTATTTATGCTGCATGTAGTTCAGAGGAACCATTTTACTTCTTCATGTGTGTGGTTGCCATTGATTTAACTTTGGGGTCTTGCTTCTTGTCACACATGGAAACATTTACAATAATTCCCTGCTCATTGCCCATCTGGTGCATATTGCACACAAAAATGACAATAGCAGGCTAAAATAGGCAGTTTCAATCTGATTAGCTGGCTGTGAACAATTTGCTGGCGTCGAGGCATACAGGCTTTTACCAATATGCTGAAAAACAGCATAGTCATGTTTATGAAGTAAATTTTCAGAGGAGAAACTTATATAGCACAGTATATCCTGCTATGCCATTACATTGCACACGTCAGATCATTGTTTAGTGTTTATGGTTGTATTTATGAGATGAGTGCACTGGTGCGGCTGTCTTTTTTTGTTGGTAAGTGTCAGGTAAAATCACTTCAAAAGCAAATTGGTACTAGTCGAAAAAGAAAGAAAATAGAAACGAAATGTCTGTTTCACTCTTACCAAAATGACTTAAATGCAGTTCTCATTGGAATTACTACTTTTAGTCTTATAAGTAGAAACTTTGAAGCAGTAATTAAAGGCATCATTTCAGTGTCCAAATTCAGACTTCACTACCTCTGAAATCATGTTTCAAACCAATTCTGATTGATCATTTTACAAGTAGGTCAGACAGCCTCTTTCTGTTTAAGAATATTGTTCTTGATCAGAATAAGTTTCGATAGAAACCAGACTTTACTCCAATAGTCAAAAGTCTGTCTGGCAAGACTATAAATGTCATCCTCTGCTGAACATTTGTGTCATTCTGGTCAATCAGTCTTACCCTTAATTAGACAGTCCATATCTGAAACTTTACAGCCACTGTAGGATTTAAGGACAGCATTTACAAAGAAAACATGTGCCTCTGCATGTGCCTCATGAAGCTTTTTATTTCACAAACAACCACGAAGATCATCTTAAGCTGCCATAACATCCTAGAGCTATCCATTAACAGTAGAATTAGACACAGGAGGCATTAGGCCAGCATTTCAACCCCCGCCCCCATTTTCCTCAACTCTAGGGAAAATGGTCCTAATGATTTAGATCACCATGACAACGTAGATAATATCCCTATGTCAGGCTGAATGTTTACCTGAATTTGCTATGCATTATGGAATGTTCAGACAGAGCTAAATTTTCATCAGTGGCCGTAACAATTCACTGACTAAAGTAGGGAATCCGACAGAGAAACTTAACAAAAAGTTTCCATTTAAGTGATTTATTGCTAATAATAATGTTCAAGCATGTAGTAAATAAACATAGTTAATTCATTTATACTGTGATGAACAACTTCCAAAGGAACTATTACTGGTAGTAGGAAACAAGGGCTTTGCTATGTTGCCAGGGCCTTACTATGCAGCTATATTGTTGTTCAGATATTCTGTGTGCTGAGTTGAGTAGAGTTAAGGTGACTTAGCAAGCATCACTAATAATGTGTTTAATGTTCTCAACCTAGACAACTACGTAAGTTTTTTTTATTATTATTCACAATTGTAAATGTAAGGATTAAGAATTGGAATAAGAACATACATTTTTGATAAAATTTGTTTTTGTAATGCACAATAAAACATTTAAAGCGATTCTCCCATCCCATTGTATTTCCATGTAACTCAGAGACAAATTGTGAATATTTGCTTCAGCGTGTTTATAAGAATGGCTGACATTCAAGGAAACTGTCCTCAGGTCCTCTTTGAATTACAAAATGATGCATCTAGGTGAAGGAAAGGTTGGATGGAAGAAAAAGAAGATCAAGAGAAAAAAAACACAGTTTAATAAAAAACAGCTGCTGTGAGGATTTGCACTTGCTCTGCTGGTTTACCATCAGAGGGGAATTTACGGGAACAGGGCAAACTTTGAACATTACGCTCACTTTTCTCTCTCCCTGTTTCTCTCCTGTAGAACTCAATCAGACACAACCTGTCCCTGCACAGTAGGTTTATTCGTGTGCAGAATGAGGGTACGGGTAAAAGTTCATGGTGGATGCTTAACCCCGAAGGTGGCAAGAGTGGCAAATCACCTCGACGCAGAGCCGCCTCCATGGACAACAACAGCAAGTTTGCCAAAAGCAGAGGGCGTGCAGCTAAGAAAAAGGTAAAAGTGTGTTAAACATTATGTATTTTTTCAGTGTACATACAGTTATAATTACAAGTATTTTTCTCACAACTGGCTCCATTCATCTTTTTATTTATAGCTGGCTCTTCAGGGTGGGCCTGAGGGGGGCGCAGATAGTCCTGGCTCCCAGTATGGCAAGTGGCCTGGCAGTCCAAACTCTCACAGTAACGACGACTTTGATGCCTGGACAGCTTTCCGCCCCCGCACCAGCTCCAATGCCAGCACACTGAGTGGGCGTCTTTCACCCTTTATTGATGATGAACTTGGTGACTCTGATGTCCACATGGTCTACCCAGGCCCTGGGTCTGGGGCCAAAATGACCTCCACCCTCCCAAGCCTTTCTGAAATGACTGGTTCCCTTGGTCACAGTGGCTCTGAGAATGTAATGGAGAACCTTCTAGATAACCTCAATCTGCTCTCACCCAAGAACTCATCAGTGGGGTCCACCGGAGGTCCTGGATCTGGATCCAACCAATCCTCACCCTCTTCGCTCATGCAGTCCAGCCCTGGTTACTCCCCCTACAGCTCGCCAGCTCTGACTGCGGTCAACCAGCAAAACCAACAAGACTATCGTAAGTGTCTCTATGGCCAGACAGGAATGGGCAGTCTTTCTTCCATGCCAATGCAGCCTCTGCCAGAAAACAAGCCCAGTTTTGGTCCCAGGCCAGGATCCATGGGCCAGTTTAACTGCACAGCAGGGCTGCTGAAGGAGCTTTTGACATCTGATGGTGAGCCTGGAGAGCTTATGCCCTCAGTGGACACTGTTGTCTCCCAGTCAGGTGGAAGTGGTGGATGTATGCTGCCTCCCTATAGCAGTGCAAGGAATGATCTTATGGGAGGTAGCCATGCCCTCTCTCATCCACACAGTATGCACGGACAAGCCCCACCCACATCAGTGGCAATGAATGGGCGAACTCTGCATCCCCTTACCACCATAGGCCACACTGGTGTGGCTGGGCGGCTGGGAAGCCTCAAATCAGCCATGCATATGCAGTATGGAAGCCATCTCTGTGGTGGGGGAGGGCTCCCACCTTACTGCAGCATCAACAGCAACGGATATGGCCGCAGCCCAGGGATGATGCCCTACCACCAGCAGCAACACTTGGAGAAGCTGCCCAGTGATCTGGACGGCATGCCTGTGGAGCGATTCGAATGTGATGTGGAATCCATTTTACACGACACCCTTATGGACGGAGAATCGCTAGACTTCAACTTTGACCCCATGGCCACCCAACAGGGGTTCCCGTCACACAGTGTGAAGACCACCACTCATAGCTGGGTGTCTGGGTAAGAACCTTTACTCACATTAGGGAGAAAAAAGTTAAAAACCCAACAGTATCAGTCAGTGCATTGTATAAGTTCTGTGGTGCCAAATAGAGGGTAAATAGATTAAATATAGACAACATTGTTTTATTCTTTCAGGTAAAAATTCTCAATCTCAGCTGGAGAATGGCAACTTTGAGGAAATTGTCCACACCAATCCAAATCTCCCATCATGGACATAGCCCCTATTTATTTCTTCTCTTTCTTCAGCAGATGAGGTGGCGATATGATACGACCTCACACTGCCAAGCACACCGCTCAACTTGGAGCTACTTTACAAGGACGCTTTCACTCAGACATTTGGACTCAAGTTGTTACCAAGTGCCAAACCAGGTGCCTGTGCTCCATAGCCAAAATGACAAGCTTTATTTTGCTGCCTTTTCCTCACTGTAGAAAATCAGTGGTCCTATCAGGGCAAATCCTGAGGCCCTTACATCTGCTGCAACAAATACATCACTGTTAACAAATTGTCAATGATCGTTTTTACAGCCACATTCTCCATAAAGAGCAAACTGTGATTAGGTAAAACCACCCAATCCAGCACCAGACATCAAACAAATAAAACAGACCTTAGAACTAAGATATGCATTGTAATTACTCTTTCATGGTTGTGTTGTCGGTTCTAAGCTCATTTATGCTGAAGGTTATAATGCATTTTTGCTGAGCTCATGACTTTCATGATTGGCCTTATTGGGAAAATAAACTGGAACATTCATAGACAATTGCAAGGAATGACTGTAAATAGATTTATTTAGAAAAGGTCCTGCACAAAGAGAACCTCAGAAACATTAGGGGAATTTTCCCAGACAAGTTGAGCTATGTCGCATACAGCACAGCATAACACTTTTGTTTCTGTCCTTTCAGTGTATTTGATGTAAAACAAATGTACTACATTTAAAAAAAAATGTCTAACTATGTACAGAGAGTTTACACAATGATTTCAACAATCAGGGCAACAGATTTTATGTTGTTTTGTGAATTTGAAAGAAACTGGATCCAACATCTTACATTTTCGTGGACTCTGGTAGAAGGCTGTTTCTCAGCGAAACTGTATACATCTTTCTACATCTCTTGTAAATACATGAACTATTACAAAAGCGTTTCAAGTAAAAATAAGGAGGGTATTCTTTTCCTTTTTGTATTATGACAATATATTGATGTTTATTATTGGCTTCATTTTGAGACTTTTGAGATTAAGCTGTGTATAGTGCATTTTAACAAAATGGAGGGTCCTGAAAGGACAAATTCACAATATTTTTTTTAACAAATCTAATGAGTGCGTTCCTACCTTCAGACTATCTTTGTTACGGTCCATTAAGGATGTCAGTCTAAAGATTTCCAAGGTAACAAACAGCCTCAGAATTGTGGATTTGCCCTTAAGCATTTTTTACAGGGCCTCATCTACCAGAATATTTGAATTTAGTGGCTAACGTAGTTTAGAACTACAGCTCTAGGAAACTCTCCTACAGCTTTGCTGCCACATTGAATCTGTTGCTGCATTGCTATAGTCCTCTACCTTTTAAGAAAGTGTAGAGAGTTATTGACTTATGTTATTTATTAGGCTGAAGGAGAAGCAATGTGATTGATTCATGTCACAGTGTGTCATTTACACTTCTAAGACATTTGTATTTTATTTCTCTTCTCTCTCAGATTGCAGACACTGTGACATACATGTACTATAACTCTCCATCCATCGTTATAGACTTTTCTCTTAGTCTTTCTAGACCCTTGATTTTTTTTTTCATTTATTTTCAACTCACTCAAGTAGATTTGGTTCTTTTGTACCTATATGCACATTTAAATATGGCTAACAAAAACTGAACCAAGGTGTATATAGCACAATTAATTGAAACTGTTTGGCATTCTAAATTTACTTGAGTAGTTTTATAAAACAATTAATGATAAAAGAACTGAAGCTTTGTAGGGTATTTATATATGTGAGGTGTTGATAGTCTGCCATTTTATTAAGATTTAATAGTAAATGCTACTACAAAGACATTCTTTTAAACTTCAAGACAATAATGCTGTAAAGCAACCAGGCCCAAGATTTTTATGTACGTTTTTGTCCTAACCAACTGCAACAACCAGCTCTGCCCACAGCGAATCTCATTGATTTTGATTGGTTGGGATTGTGGTGCATGTCGCAACATTTTACGTCATTATGTTTGCAGTTGTATCTGGACAAAAGTACTTACACCTGTTTAGGACACAGTACAAGCCAGAAAAATATCCAGCTGACTATTACATTCATAAAATGGATTACAGTAACTGATTTCAGCCATCATAATGTTTGCAAACAAAATCTGACACTGACAATGCATTTGCTTTGTGAATTTAGCTGGTGACCCCACCTATGCACAGCCACATACTTTATTATTGTTATCTCCACTTTAGTTTAACTGATGATGAGATTTCATGTTTGGAGCTGTGAAGTCATGTTATTGTCACAGTTGTTAGTTCGTATAATATGAAGTATATTTAGAGAGTAGAAGAATATTTACATGCAAAGCTTTTTGTACACACACTGTTATTCTTGTATTTAGCGGCAGTTTGTAGAAAAACACAGAAATTGCAAAATGAAAAAGATAATTAAAAATTAATTTAGAAGAAATGTTCATTTTCTTCAGATTGTGGAGTTTGGACCAATTTTTTATTGAAAAGACTATAAACTATAAATGAAAATATTGCACTTTGTCTATAGATGTAATCAGTTCTCCTAGAGAGAGATCGTGAATAGAGAGATAATCTATTTTAAAACGAACTGTTACATTTCTTAACTTATGTACAGAAATAATTTGATTCACAATCGAAAGATAAAATAACTAAAGGTGCAATTTGTTTATGTAGTTGAGAAAGTAATAATCTATAAAAGAAATGATATTGAAGACATTACAACATGCCAATACTGACATATATGTATAATATATCTGCATTCTTTTAGTTTGTCAGCAGTGAGCAAATGTGTTTGTAAAATGTGAGGCCATAGCCCTAGTTTTGCTGTTGATGCCTATGTTGTGCTTGTATTTGCATACAAGAAACATGCTATTGCTGTATAAAGCCATGTGTATATAAATTATGTTATATAAAGAAGAATCAAATGTGGCTGTGTGTCTTTATTTGATCAGTAGTTTAATAAAGTGTGTTTGCTAATTGTTTTGCCAGCTCACAAACTGTAATTATATAAGTAACTGTATAAAAGTGGTTAATCTATAAAACAAAGTCTGAAAAATAAGAAAAGGAAAACGAATATTTAATGTATTTATAATTTATGTATTTATAATATGTATAATACGTATTTTTTTAAATGTAATGTAATTACACAATTTACATAATTACATTAGAAGTACTTGATTTTTGGAATCTAATTACATAATGCAGATTACATTTGTGTGCATAGGTGTACAATACAATGCTCCTACAGTGCAAAAATGACTTAATGTGCTTTTAAAAGCTGCTGTAGAAATTTCCATTATAAATCCTAATTAATGTCTCTAAAGCGCCTAAAATGGAGCACTTTTGCTGTTCCCCTTGAAATATCTTTCTCTCCTTAGTCAGAATGAACTCAGTTACCCTGCTTCAGGCTTCAGTATTTTTCTGGCTCCTCCTCTGCGCTGAGATGTGATCAGCTTGGGGGTTTCTGAAGCCAGATGGTACTGTGGAAAGCAATCGTGTGAAAAGCTGTAGGGATCTTTGTCCTGGCTTTGATAGTAAAGGACGCCAGGAAAAAAGTGCAGAACTGGCACTTTTCTCTGCGTGCACTTCTCTCCAGGTCTGGGTGTTGAATTTCTATTATGGTTCTGGCTTCCAGCTGGGACCTCGTCACTAGAACGATCTTGACGTTGTGCCCTGATCTCCCTGCTGCTGGAAAACACCCAGCCAGAGTTATCTGGATCCAATATATTCAATACACTGTTTCTCTCTGGTTCAGGTAATCCAAAAAAATGACATTTCTGTCACCATTTACTTACATTTGTGTCGTTCCAAATCACTTTCTTCTGTAGAATGTACTGGTGCCATTTTCTGCACAATTACAGTGAATGCATTTGAGCAAAACGCAATGTGGTAAATACCATTTTATTTTTATAAAAATGATCCAAATGACTCAGTCCTTAATTCACTTTAAAGGAATAGTTCACAAATTTTTCCTCAATTTCCTCATCCTTGCTGTATGTCATTGTAGGTATATATGACTTTCATTTTTCACCTGAACACAGTCAGGGTTAAATAATTCTGAATTAAATTATGTCTTGGCTGTTCTCAGCTATGTAATAGCATTGAATACTGCCAGAGATTTAAGCTCCAAAAAGCTCATCCATCATAAAAGTAATTTATACAGCTCTAGTGGGTTATTTTAAAGCTAAATGATTTTTGTATGAAAGAAAATGATTAATAATTTGGTATAACTAGCCGATTAATACAGCACATATTTTGTGAAAAAAAAAAACAATGTTTGGATATGGGGACACGCCTAAATCTCCCCAAATCTCATTGGCTCATTGAATGTACCAAGACAGTGTTCAGCTCAAGAAATAAATGTCTAGGTTGGCATGAGTAAATTACAAGTACATTTTCATTTGTGGGTGAACTATCCCTTTAAATGTCAATGATATTTTATAAAAGTGACAAATGTGTGATTCATAAAAAAAATTTTAAGTCAGATTTGTTCAGTTTTTTTATTTTAGTAAAAAAAAAGTAACGCTGAATAATTCTTTTTAACAAATAGGATTGACGTGGTTCTTCAGTCTCAGAGCTTTACAGCTCACTGGAAGAAAATTTTCGAATACAATTTAAAATAAGGTCTGTTTCCTACGTTGGTCTGTTATTATATAACATATATAACTTAATATATAATATATATAATATAACATCATATAACTTCAAAGGCTACATACCAAAGAATATATAGCATGAGTTGGATGGAACTCTTTTACTGTATACTGCATCAATGGTGGAACTCTAAAGTTCCAGTAAACAGATTTTTTAAGGCATTCCAATTCATGACTGAATGCCCAGAAGTTGCCCTGCGCAGGTCACTTAAGGACTTGCGTTGGGTTTTGGGATTAAACAGGTGCTAAAGCTCATTGCAATATGAGAACTGGTATATGGCACTTTTTCTCACAGCGCTCCAGAGTTTAGCCTGTCTTTTCTACTCCATATCGTTCCATTGCTCAACAGTGTGGTCCAGCGTTCCCTTTAAACGGCGCGTGTTGACAGGGGAGGAGGAGGAAGTGGAGGGAGGAGGGGCACCTACCCACTGAAGGCCTCTTATGAGTGCACTTCTGTGGAATGCAGTGCGTGTGAGTTCTGTGTGTGTGTGAGATTGGTGTGGATGGCAGCCAACGGCATATATGGGCCGTACATTACAGAGGGCACCAGGCAAAACAGGCAGGCAGGAAGGTTACATGAGGACACCCAGATGTGAGGCTGGTGCAGTCTGGAGCCTTTTAAAGTGGATTTTCAGGATCTCTGAGCAAATAAACAGGGTTTATTTCTTTGGCACCTTCTAATCCTTTTAGTCAAAATAAAAAAATTGAAATCATTTCAAAAGAAATAATTTCATACTATTTGGAGGGGCTGTATTTTACTAGCACAGGCACAATATTTGAAAGATGAATTTATTAAGAAATGAAACTTCTGTCATCATTTACTCAACTTTTATGACGTTCCAAGTCTTTGTGACTTTTACTCTGTAGTGGAACGCAGGGAAAGAAATTTTTAGGAATGTGGACACCATGCTTTTTTCCAAATAATGTGGGGACTGAAGCTGTCTTTATGTAACATTTCCTTCTCAGAAAAACATCACATGGGTTTGGAACGATATAAAGGTGTGTAAATGATAAAATGATTTTTGGTTGCATGTTGTAAGTACTTTGAAAGATACTACAGTATAGTGTTCCTGTCCCTCAAGCTAGAGTATTGCGTTAGCAGTACAAAGGTTGTAGATTCGATCCCAGGAAGCACAAGTACTGATAAATGTATATCTTGAATTCACTGTAAGTCGCTTTGGATTAAAGCATCTGCCAAATGGATAAACATAAATGTAAATAAAAGATACCAAACCTAACCTAACACATAGGGCAAAACAAGTCAAATACTTATGTTTAAAAGCTAGGAGGTTAGCTCAAATCACATGTAAGCAAGAACAACAGCAACATTAAATAAATACTTTAAGAGTAAAACAGCCTAAGCTATAGACTAAAATTTAAACACAAATTCAACACATAAATTCTCAAGGATTTTTAATATTCAATGATTTTTACATAATATCCTCTTTTTGCAACAGATGAAATACAATATGCATTGGTGGTTGGAGGGTAAGTGTGTAAAATAAAAGAGCTTTTGCTAATGGCTCAAAAAGGAAAGTGTATGAGTATGAACAAGTACATGTATGAACATGTAACCAACAGGGTCAATTATAATTTCCTGTTGACATATTTAGATCAAAAATGCTATTCAAACGGGAAAAAATTCCTCCACAGTCAGTCTATCTTAAAGAGGGGGTTGGAAATCAACATGTCATTTGTGTTGCCATCTTAGCACCAGTGGGACCAGTGTGGTGTATATGATGGCGGCCTTTGCATAGAAGTCAGTCTGGTGACTGGAGACGCTGGGCTGTCTCACCCTGACCCTGCATATGGAGAGAGTTACGGGCTCTGAGAAAGCAGTCAACCCCAAAATTACACCCTCTCTGCCAAGAGCAAATGTAACTAGCACATTTATCAAGCCATTTGGAGAAAGAGATTTAAAAAACGAAGCAGATCTAGTGAAGAGTTGCGTGACGACAGAAAAGGCGTGTCTGTTGTCCTCATTTGACTCCCCAGTTGGTGTGAACATTGCCGGCCTGGGCGCGAAACAACTGTGCAAGATGATTTGATTGACACTCCTGAGAACAGAAAGTGGTATGTTTAAAAATCTGAGACCTGACTGAAATATGGATACTGATTAATATATTAGATAAACTTTGATAATCTATCTGTGATTAGCCCCTGGGTCCTGAAACACAAAGACTTTCAAGGAGACCTCAAGATGGCTTAAAATGTATATAAAATGAGACAAAACAAGCAGTAAAAAAAAGCTTAAACAAACCAAAATAAAGATATTTCTTAGTGTTTTGTTGTTTTTATAATGAATACATCTTTATAGATATGTCAAGCTCTAGAATATTTTATTAGGTGGAAAAGTCAGGGCAATGGGGAGGCCTTTAAATATTGTTGAGGGCTTGAAGTGAAGAAAGGTTGAGATCTAATGATCTGGAATAAATAAATCTCTATGTAAAGAAAAGTTTTGGTAAAATATCCAAGCTGCTTTTAATTTAATGTGAAATGTTCCTGTAGCTCAACTGGTAAAGCATTGCATTAGCAGCACAAAGGCTGTGAGTTTAATCCCAGGGAATACAAGTACTGGTAAAAATGAATACCTTGAATTCACTGTCAGTTGCTTTGGATAAAAACTTTTGCCAAATGAATAAAGGTATGTAAGTGTGCAAAACAGGGCAATACTTGGAGAAGTTTTGCAATTTTTGCACCACTATAAATGGAGTCACTAGAACTCCATTTAAGAAATGTTTGGGTCCTTTCTGTTCCTTACACAAAGCTGTCACATGACTTCAGAAGACAAGGCAATATGGCACACAAGTGCTGTTTTGTCTAATTTGGACAGTTTAAATCACTATCCACTTTTGTTTTATGGAATAAAACTCCAAATATTTCCTTTTGTGCTCCACAGAAAAAAGAAACTTACACATTTTGGAAGGGCCTGAGCATAAGTAAATGATGAAAGAAATTAAATTTTTAGGTGAACTATTGCTTTAAAGCCGATGAAAAGCAGCTTCAAACCATTCCAATTGTCTCCATTTTATTGTACCTTAGGGGTGTTTGTAGTTTCTCAAACAGCTATACAGAAAGATTTATCTTTATATTACACATCACAAAGCTAGTCATCCTCTCAGCACTGCTTCACTCAGTTACTGTGTGGTCTGAACTGCCTGTCATTACATCAGTCGTAAGTCATGCTAGAAAGTAACAAATATCCCAAAGAAATGTATTTTAGAGACTGTTAACCAATGCAAGCACCAAGCTCTAATCCTCAGCCTCAAAAAGTACAATTAGTCATCCACATAGTCATAGTCAAAATGGGAAAGTCACCATAAATTACAACATTATTATTCATATGAAGCAGATCTTATACTTACTGCAACTTTTAAATATAGGAAAGAGAAGAATTTGAGTCTGCATGCATATACAACATATATCTATACACACACAAACACACACACACACTGGAGAACTTTTTCCAGTCTACCTGAATGCTTTTGTCCCATGTCTAAAAGGAAGTAAACATATGCCTTGATTCTCATGCCTGGCTGATCATAACATGGTATTTTTGAAGTGCCACAACACTGCTATAGTTAATTTCCTCTTTTAAGACTGTGTGGTTTGGAGACTCATGTCAAATTTCCAATCAGCCACTCGTGTTACAACAACTAATGACAACAAATATTTTTTATTGCACCATTTTAAACAATTAAATAAAGTAAAATAGGTCATAAAATAGAGAAGCGACACGTGAGGAATCACATTATTGCATGTGCCCACACGTTTCATCACTCTAAAATGACGCAGCATTTCTGCATTTTCTAAGAAATACCATTTCCAAAGAAGTTCACGGAGTTTACAAAGAGGAAGTGAAAGATATTGGGCCCCAGGCTAACAACCAATTAAAACACAACACTTCACCAAATACTATACAGGTGGCTAATTTGTACCATAGTTAATAATATTTGTTCTCATGGGAAATAACAGTTTTAGGAAATTAGTTTAAGCAAATATTTTGACTTGTAATGTTTATGTTTTGGTTGAAGCTCACTGATTGGAGGAGATCATGCATGTCAACCAATCAAACTCAAATTGTTTTCCCACCAAAATCTTCAAACAACAATCTTAATTAAGATTTGTATAAATTATGTTTATTAAATCTATCTTATAAATATTTAACAACAATTAAGTGTTAAGACAAGCTTAATAGCTTGTATAGATTTGTATGTACAGTAAATTACAATGGAGCTACATGTCTATGTGTGCACAAAAACACCAAAACGAACATAAACAACTATGACAAAAATAAGTTCAAATACATCTATATTAGTTTCTGTACAGCGCCAGCAGTAGTTGTCAACTCATGATTGTGTTTTTATATATCTGTGAGCTGCACACAATCGGGCAGAAGGGGAAATGTGTCCTGCATGAGTGACACACACCAATCAGCATGTTCTGATGATAATACGAGGCAGGAATGAAACTCATGGGCAGTGTCGTGCTGGTTCCCAGTGCTGGTCTTGTGACTCTATTTTTGAACAAAACACACAGGCACACTCACGCTGCCCACACTGCCATGCTCTCGAGGTGGAGTGAGTCATCAGCACAGTTTTACTATCTTTGTATTTCATTCTTGAATCGTATTGATATATTGTATGTTTTTAGATCTTAGATGTCAATGTAAGTATATGGATTAGTGTGGATAAACAATTAATGTCACCTACACTACTGTTTAGGTTTTGTCATCAACCTTTAGTGACACCATATTGGTTGACCACTTGTATGTTGTAGCATTATCGTATATGAAGTCACAAAATTGGGCCTTGAAATATGTTGAAATATCCTTTAAAATGATGTAAAAAACTGAGTTTAGTTTAGTCTTTATTTCTTCACCTCCATTTTAAGTCCTAAAAAAATGATTTCAATTCCATGTCCATATTTAAACTATTGTTTGTATGAATGCCATTTAAAATGTTATTTTATATAAATGAATAGATCTAGACACACAAAAAACGAGTGTCATGAGAATGACCTATACTAAACGAAAAACAACAACCATAAATGAGTGAGGGAGATATCATATTTCAAATGTCAGAAAATTAAAAAACATAAATGTAATTGTACGTTAAACAACCAAAACAGATGATGCAAGCATTAATTTTCCATCTGGAGAGTTTACCATTATTATCCACTGATGTTTATGACCATATTTAAACACCTGCAAATCTGTATCAATGGCAGAACCCATGGTTACACAGACCCAACAGCCTATGGGATCAGTCCAAAGTCATGCACATATTAATGGGTGTAATAGCGTCTGTTCTGCCTGGTGACCTCCAGTGTTTGTTTTTGTATTAATCAGGAACACATGGCGTTACCTGAAACCTCTCTTCACACTTCAACATGCCACGTGGGTGGCAAAAAATTGAAAACAACACCTCATAGTACTGCAAAAACAAACGTGTGTGAGAGCGTGTTTCCTTCCCTGCTTTGTTGATATACTCCTGCAAGCTCTCCATTCAGTGAGGTGTGCTTAAAATGCAATAACAACGCTGACCAATAACAGGCATGTTTGATAATAACACATTTATTTGCTGCACTGTAAAGGATATAACTTTCACCACATCATTTTTGCTCTCACGAAAGGTTTTGTTGGCAGCCAAATGTGTTATTTATAATTCCTTGTTAATGCTAAATGTTTGCATTCAGCCCATGAACAATGTTGGAAAACTACCATATAATTCAACAACTGTTTTTAATTAGCATTCAAACAAGACTGTCTGTTGTTTAAACACAGCCAGAGTGAATAGAGTAAAATGAAGTCTCACTCTTTTTAACTTGACCCTATATCTTAAAAATGTGTCTCTTGTGCCATAAGAAGTCATGTCAGAGACGTTCGTCTAGCCCACTGTTAACATGCAGTAGACCAGCAATTACATAATAGCACAGATGAATGCAAAACTGCATCCTGAGCAAATATTTCCACACAGTAATTTTTAAAAGTGCCACTCTACACTGGTCTGAAATTACATTTACATTTATGCATTTGCTGGACACATTTCCAAAGTGACTTACAGGGTATTACAGTATACATTTATCAGTAAAAGCACTCTTGGGAATTAAACCTACTTTAATGTCGATAACTTGGTGGTATTGAGCTTTAGTAAACTTTAGTGTGTACATGTCAATGGCAGTACATGGCCAAGTGTACAAGTGCATCTTGTATTTATAAGCAACCAAATAATTTTTACATGTGCATGAAAAGGTGTGTGAAAAGTTTACAGTCCCGTTTAATTAAAGGCCCTTTAAACTGACATTTAAGTATACCTTAACAACAAAAATATGAATAGAGAAAGAAAGAGAGAGAGAGAGATAGAGAAAGAGAGAGAGAGAGAGAGAGAGAGAGAGAGAGAGAATGCACAGGGCCAAACAATTAATCCTGAAGAAATATGTTATCTTGGCTGTATGTCAGCCCATCTGCTGTGAGTCTCTGCCTCTTCAGCAGATTTCTGGAGTGAAGGGAAATAAGCTTTGAGTCTTTATGAGTCGCCCACTGCTGAGACACACACAGGTGCTCTTCAACAGAGAAGCTTGTGTAGAACTGGACCAGAACACTAAACCAGAACTAATCCAACACTCACAACAATACAATTACTCTACAAATCCATAAATGAAGCATCACAATGCACTCACATCATAAACTAACTTGTTCCTTGCAAATGACCAGCAGCATCCAAGACACAGTACATCCTTTTTGCTTGAAAAGAAATGTTAAAACGCCACGGGATCATGTTGTGTGCTGGTGTAATACACACAACAGTCCTGACAGCATTTTAATACATATTTTTCCCAATTATGTTTTTTAAAAACGTACTTAGCATAACTAGTTATGCTTAGCAGCTCCCCTGCTTTTGCCAAAATCTAAAGCACATAATTTTAACAAGCCCTTGAAAAGAAAACAATCCCAGCTTGCAAACAAGTAGAGAATACTGTAAACTAAAATGTAATTCATTTAATACTCAAAATGATAAATAACAGTAGTTCAGTAAAACAAACAATTGTGCAAAACAAACAGTGCACAATTCACTTCGCAACATGCTAGCGTAAGATCAGTCACTTATGAGGTTCCAGTTTGGTCAGGATGTTTTATGTTATATAAAACCACGTAATTCAATGAAAAAAAATTATATTAGAATTTATTTTAAATAAATGAGCTGATCAATCAAATCTCTGGCATAAAGTTTTAATACAGCTATGGTTACAGCTGTTATGAGTTGCTGTTCATGTTAGGCAACAAACTATACATAGAAAGTGCAGTTACTGTAAGTGACGTTTATGTTCTGCAAATAACTGACAGTAAGGTGAGTCACAAATTCTCTGTAGTTCCAGTATAGCGTATGCAGTATACAGACAGACACAATGATTTCCTTTATATTAAGTTTCATATAAGACCCCATGACATGGTTACATGGACACAATTTTTGTCTTGTGTTGACATTTTCTGTTGAACAGGAGAAAGATAAGGAAGCGACAATCATTCTACAGAAGCATTTGAAGGTTTTATGTGCCTCTGCAAACATGATGAAGGATCAATGTTTTTAGTCAACCTCTTTGGTCAACCTGTATAAAAAACATCAGTAAAATCCCCTTTTTAAGAACCCCATGAATTTAAAATAGTACAAATTAGATTTTTACAAATGTATATAAATTAGTCAATTTGCCAAATTGTAAACATTTCTTTTTTTGAGAAAATATAAGCAGATCTATTTAGCAAATTATGCTTAATTAGAAGTTAGATTTTAAACTTTTAACCATGACAAATTAAAAGTTTTAAAGCTAAAATGAGCCCTATATCTATATGGCCCTCCTTAACTTCCTGATTAAATATGTCAACACAGAAAGAAAAGAAACTGTGGTTTTAATTGGTGTCCCAGATGAGTTTTTAGCTTTGCTTTAAAGTCTGATAGCTAGTTTCACAAGGCAATTTTCAGTTTTCATAAAGGTGTGTGTCTCACATTGATCTCATGTGTTCTATGTGCTTCTCAGGTCTGCAGTCTCCTTATGTGAGTGCTGCAAGTCCGGCCCGAGCAGGACACACAGCGGGATGAGTTGGGCTGTAATTCAGGCTACAGATGATAGTGTGGTGTTGCCGAATTAGAGATCCAGACTGCTGGAGACACTCTAATTTGCCCTGCCATGTGCAAAGGCATGCGTGGCTCTCAGACCCAATCGCATGATTAGCGGTTTTGGCTGTGTTTTTTAAAGAGGAGGATGAGTCTATTAGAAAACATATGGAGGGGGGACTGCAATCAACTGGGAAACAGGATGAGATACAGAAATGGTTTAGTTGAATGTATTTTCTTACATATAATGTAATCTGCAGAGACTTTGGCTACACTTACAAATGTAAGAATCTCGCTGCATTTTGTATCAAAATATTAAAACCAAGTAACATGCAAATAAATATTTTATTTTGATTCTCAGAAGAGCTGGTTTGTTTGTTTTACTTTTAACTGTTTATTTTAGATGTGTGTAGTCAGTTTTTCTTAAAGGTAGGTCTAACATAGTCCACCAAGTGAACTTTGAGCAGAAAATGCCTTTTTGTGTACAGCATATAAATTATTTTACAATGCAAGAATTTGAATTGTTTTGTAAAATGTATGTGCCTTTTCAACTGTGCATGTACTGTCTTGCTTTTAAATAAATATTATTATTGATTTGAAAATTGGTAAAACAACCAATGTGGCGTTTGTGTCCGAATGCTTTTTGAGGCCACTGTGCATACAGTAGATACAGTAATGTAATAAAAATTAAAACAGCGTTAACAAAATATAATTTAACTGTACTTTCAAGAGAAGCTAAGTATAAACTCAGATAATGTTTGCATGATTTCATGTTGGCGCTGCTTTCTCACAGAAAAGAGACAAATTACTTATAGTCTGACAGTTTGAGATAAATGATATCTGACTATTTCAACAAAGGTTTGTAATCTAAACAGTAACAGATGAAATTATGGCTCCCTGAAATATAAACTCATTCCACAACCATGCCAATGTTTATAAGTGTGCGTGCGTTTGAGAGTGTTTGTGTTAAATATGGTTTTGAAGCCATCATAACATTGCACACAAACTATATTGGGATATTTCCTTTGCTGTTCACTTTCCTCCCAAAACAATGTCTAAAGTGCAGCTAACTCTCCTGGCTGTTAGACCAAAAACCCAGAAAGGGAAGTCTGACCAGGTCAGAAACTGAGCAAAACAATCTTTCGAACAAAGATAATGCCAAGATTATTTTTGAGCCTCTTGAAAGATTTTTGATTACTGTTCCCAAAAAAAATTATATTTTTAGAAGATAATTAGCTAGACATTATTGGAAAACATTTACAGCTTGACAGCACAAGAGAAATTTTAAAATCCTGTGGTTGTTTACTAAAACATATGCAAGAGTTGGTAATAGATGCTAGCCAGAACCAACATGCTGATCTGAAGAACATATATAGGAAGCATTTTGCCAATTCAAAAATGATTCTTCATAATAAGAGGGCCATTAGCACAACAAATACCAATTTCAAGCCCCATTTATTGGCAGTACAATGTTATGGCAATGGTCACTATTAAAAAGGCATTATTAAAAAAAATGGCTAAAAAGGTTTTTGGCCAAAACAACATTATTTAATACAGATTTGCACACCACAGGAGGGTTGGAATTTTTCTAGTTTTTCCATTGTATTAACTAGTGGACCATAACACAGGTGTAAAAGTCCCATATCCAGGTTAGGTAGGAACCAAGAACGAGAAACTCACATATACTTAGTGGTGCTCTTTTAAATTTTTAGGACAATTAGGGCAGAAATTGTTGAAAGTATAACTGTATGCCATATAGCATATACGACATATGATAAATTTATACTTTAATCAGAATTGTAATCAGATTTAAGTGTGTCCAAAGGGGATGAGTTTAAGCCAGACTCAGTTTCTAGGACGGGGTTGGGAATAAGGTCTTATCTCTAGGGTGACATATTCCCAAGACATTCTGAGACGGTAAAGCTCAGCTGACTGATCTCTACTGAGATCCACAGATCACTCAACAGTATGAGGTCATCATATCCAACCACTGCAAAAGAAACAAGAAATTTAGGCATATGAAAATAAAATCATGTTACCGTAAATTAAAACAGGAATGATAGGAGCAACTGGTCTTTAAAAATACAGTGGGAAATACAGCTGTGTTGTATTGTTTGGGGAATGCTCTGCCGTGAGTAATATCAGGTGTGTTAGCCTCTGGGCATTCCATGCCTGGTTTCCGTGGTGAGGAGAGTCCACAGTGAACCCCACACCTGGGAAGCGGGAAAGACCTGCTGCTCTAATTAGCAAACGAGGGAGACGAAGTCTGAAGGTGCCAGAAGGGACTTGTTAGGTAGAGTGTTGCTGAAGCAATTACTGAAAAGTGTTATCAGGCAACCTAAATACAGTATGTGCTTCATTTGGTAACGTCTAAATTAGACATGGAAGCTCATGGAAATATGTGCTCTTCAGTTAATCATGAGGATTATCAAAAAGAAAAGAATGATCAAATTTGAAGAAAAGAAAAAAATATCACATGATACTGCCATTGATGATGATGTAAGAGGATTTGTTGTAGATGTGTATTGTTGATGTGTAGGTTGATGTGTTTTACATGCTGTTTGAAAGGCAAGAAGTGAGATAGATAGATAGATAGATAGATAGATAGATAGATAGATAGATAGATAGATAGATAGATAGATAGATAGATAGATAAAGTTTTTATAGACAGACAGACAGACAGACAGAATAAAATGACATTTAAGAATAAACATGTATTCACTGTATTTACAGTATGACTGAAACACATTTGGTTTCTGAGTGTTTCTGTGACAAACTGCCCCTGTGAAATTCTTGTGGGGGCTGTGGCATTTCCAAAGCACTTAAAAACTGAACAAACCTCCATTAATGTTAAAATAAACTGTTATCTTGAAGATAATGACAGTTATTTACTGTAAAATTCAACTCTACCAAAACAGGGCAATTTTTAAAGGCAGTCATTAATCATTATTACACCCTCTATCTACATCAAGTGCAAATGTAACTTAATTTAAAACATTTTTTTTTTTACATTTTTTACACTAAGCCAAACATTACACTAAAGCTGTATATTATTTTAGCTTCATTTTGCAAGGATTGTGTTAGTCTCTCCAACCATTTAGTTTCTTATCACTAAAAGTACTTTATTAACTTTAATGATTAATCCTTTAATTAAGAATCCTGTTAAAAACTAGATGTTAAAATATTTCACGTTTCACATTACAAATCTGAAATTAACAGATTGTCTTGGATTTTTCTTTATTTTATTTACTTTTGAAGTAATATACACATATATAACACACACACACACATGTAAAGAGAAAGCCAACATCTTAGTCTTTATTTCTTGTAGTAGAAGAATTACAAATCTGAAAAAATGATCCTTAGCATGGCATCTTTGCCCCAGTTAGTTTGTTAGTAACTTAATCACATCTCAGTTAACAAAGCACACACACACACACACACACACAGAAAAGAAATTCAATGAAGTTCATGTGAGGACAGACTTATCCGATGATTGAGTTATAGTGTCAGTGAAAGGGGGTGGGGTTGGGGGGGTGGGTTGTGAAGCTCTCAGCCGCTCTAATGACTTTGTTCCCAGGAGCCTAATCAAAGATTTGTACATCTAATTGCTGCCACCTGCTATGGTGTGTGGCACATGTTCCTCCACTCGTCAAAAGCCTTCCCAAACCCATCCATCATCGCCTGGTTCAAAAAGACATGACAAAACGACCTGTAGCCACGGACCCGGCCAGTCCTGGTACTGGCTCTCTCAAAGGGTTAAAAGAAGTTTTAACTGCTGAGGAAAAATTATGTGCTGATTGCATGAGGTATAAAAAATGGTTCAGTCAGAGTGTTGCCATGGAGATACGCTACAGAGTAAAATACATTAATCACTGACATTTTTTAAACGTTTGAAAATTTGCTAGCTGTTGGAGAAGTGCTACTGCGTACCTGTCTGCTGCTCCAATCAGTAACTGTATAGAGTAAAAAATGTATGTTGCATTGTATTGCTGACACAGCTCTGCAACTTGGTAATAATCAAATAAGCTTTTTTTTTTAAATTAAAATTATCTTGTTCAAATGTATATTTTTTAGTTTCTAGACACAGTGTTAATTTAGCAGATCAAATAAAGTTTGCTGCCATTATCTTTACTGCGATCATTATTGTTTTTGAGCAAGACTGCTGTGATTGTAAAAATAAATTAAACTTTAAAATGATGTTGGCCCTTTAAATAGCTTTAAGTAGTTAACTACTTATGAATGCTAAACCATGACGTGTCTAACTACTTCTGAGTAAAGCTTGAATGTAGCTTAACTACCTTAAATTAGAAGTAGTTTGTAGCTTGGCAAACTACAGTTTTGATAAAGCTTTTCCAACATTGACTGAGCATGTTCCTGTCATCACATGACCAGGGTCCCCCCACAATGACAATGAACTGAATAGAACTATAATGCTTGAATAAACATCAGACACACAATTACAGAAAAAGAATTATGTAACCCAGAAAGCAACTGCTCTTATGTGAACTATATATAATTCCACTAACCTTGAACAGGTGCGTCAGTTTCCCTGTCCACAAGCAAACTTTCTCTCTCTCACACTCTCAGACCCTGGAGACTCTGTCTGCTTTAATTAATACAACCTGCCTTTGGCATACTGAATTCAGGCCAGTAAGAGAACCACAGCCGGGTCTCGAGAGCTTTGAGCCCCTGAGCTGAAATACTAACTACTCATTAGTCACTAGGAGGCTGTTAAGTAGCGCGTCTGGTCTGTAGCAGAGAATAGCCAGGTCAGGTCTTTCCTTACACCCCACCCTGATGGGCTGCTGTGAGGGGGTGGCAAGGATTGTTTCATCTAGATTAGCACTGGTTATATGGCTGGATAGATAGATAAAGATAAGATATAGCTATAGATAGATAAGTATTAGATCGTCTAGGTCTTAAATGCACACCCACAGTTATTTACTGATTCACTGATAGTGGCGTCACATCTTTAAAGTCATTAGCAGGAAACCTAAACATCTGTTATTTAGAGTCAATTCCAGTCCTAAAGTTGAAATTTTAATACAAAATATAAAACAGTAGACTAAATTGTGTCTATAACGCACACAATAAAATGGCACAGGTCAAGATTTTTAAACATTAAACATTATTTTAAATGGTTTCCATTTTTCTGAAGGCCATCATAGCTTTTTGGAACATATGACATGAGTCACATGGATATTGTATGAAGCTTTTGAAGGTAGAGAAAATATGGCAAAATCCACTGGCATTGTAATGACGAATAGAAGGACAATTGCATAAAGATGATCTGTTTTGATCCTGAAGAACACTGAAAATAACAACAATAACAACAACTTTCTTTTTAGGGTGAACTATAAGCAATATTACTCAGATTAGACATATTTTGCTAGTGTACAGAACATGTCAGTCCTCGTTGGTTTTAGTGGGCTAAGAAAAAGCCTGATATTATGGGAATAGCCATACAACTGGATAACCGACATGAGGCAAGTGCATGCATTCAAAGACAACTTGATGTATATCAAAATATTCCCACAAGATGACAAGTTTCTCATTCCAAACCTGGTTAAACATCTCCACCTCTGCTCCAAATACACCACATTATAATGAGCTAAACCAGTAACAGTACGGTGGATGTTACTGTAATCCACATAGTACACTAGCAGGAGGTCTGATTCAGCCTCTTAGCTCTGGTAATTACTCCACTTGAGTTCCATGCTAAAGTTGTTAGCTACTATATAACAACACACTTCACTGACTAAGGGGAGTTGGTTACACATCAGGCCAACAAGTCTGAGCAGGATACCTTGTTGCTCTTGGGATGTACAGTATAGGGTGTGAAGAGATCTCTACATGGGTTACATCTGTGTTTGTGTTAAATAAATACCTGGAAGTCACAGATAATGTCACACTGAGTGAGTGTACTTGAGTACTTTGAGACACAAGTCTGTTAGAAAAAGTCTCTGGTCATTGATTTGTAATGTTAGTTTTGAGTTTTGATTTTAAGGATTAGTGGCATTCAGCAACTCACAAAACCATGACACAAAGCCCCGCCCACAAGCGGCAACATCATGTAAGTGTACATTGGGTGGCTATAGCATTCTAGCATAACATGTTCTTTCAGTTTATTAATATTAACAATTCATTTTAGATGTCACCAAACTAGGTTTTTGTAGACACAATGTAATCAAATTGTCTCTTTTCATTTTCCTTGTATGTGTTTTTAATGCACACAAAATTCAACATTATTCTTAAAAACATCCCTACATTATTTTTCTCTACCCTCTCCAAACATTTTTTTGTTTTCTACTGATGTAATCAAGGCTGTAATGTAAAAATATTAAAAATAATATTAACCACTAATATCAAGCTTAGCGTTTGAATAGAGGGTGTAAACAGGTAGATAAATCATATCAGATAAAATGTCTCGCATCTCATTTCCTTTTAAATATTTAGAAAATGTATCACACTCTGGAAAGGAAGCTAAAAACTAAAGCCATGTCATCTTGTTAATAATATCTATTGTGGTAGTTGTAGTAAACTGGACAATACGCTGGATTATTCTGTTGCTAAAGATGTTTCAACACTTGTGAGTAATTTTAACAGTTGTGAAATAAGGGTGGACATTCCCCAGCCTTTAATCTCATCACACATTACAGTGTCATGTGACTTAAAGTCAATAATCCAAAGAATGAGTAATCATATCCACTAGACAACATAGGAAACTAGGAAAGGAAATTAGTAACTATTTGTACTTTTAATTGCTATGACAACCTGAGATTTAGGATAATAATATTTCAGGCAACTGCAAATGATGGGGGACAGTTGTAGTCTACTGGTTAGTGAGTCAGGCTTGTAATCAGTAGGTTGCTGGTTCGATTCCAGTGTCCATTGTAGAAACTGAAGTGCCCTTGGGCAAGGCACCTATCCCCTGATTGTGCTTCAGTGATTGTGTGTGCGTGGTCACATTTCTGGTATGGGTTACTATATCTGACAAACCATATTAATTTTACTTCACACTAAATTTTTGACCAGTAGTGTAGGCAAAGAAAAACAACACAGATGATGTATTTGTGGAAAGTGTGAACAGTGAGACAGTGTTGAATCATTATAAACCAATACACCTCAACTAATACAATACCAAAAACTAGTAACCCTAAACTGAACAAAGCTTGAAAACACCACTTATTTTGACAGTTTTTGGTCTGGACCCCAGGCTGTTCCCGGGGGGCTGAGCTCCTGTCAGTGTACTGTAATTTGATTTGCACAAAAAAAGCATCTGTTAAAATGGCAAGTAATTATATGAGTCGTGAGCGCAATTATGCAATCAGTAGCGTTCTCGTCTCATATCGTGACAGCAGATGAGATCTGAGCAGTCACATCCACTGACTCACATGCCTGCTGGACCATCTGATCAACGGTTTCTATAACGACCAGCAAGCAGCTCTAAATATGAATCTGGAATCATTTCTATTGGTCTCTCTTAATATGATTCATAGATGTGTGACTACGAGCTTTAAACTGTTGCCACTTCTTTTGAAAAGAAAAATCCCCTGTGAGATCTCTTTAATGTCTCCATTGGTTCTTTTAGACAGAAAAGAGAACAAAATGAGAGCAAATGTTTTGCTGAAATCTCCTGTTACTGTTGACAAAGATTTCAGATGACAATGTCTCAAACTGTGCTCAGATTTGAAAAGATACCAAAGCCTGAGATTTCAATATTATGAGCATGTCTCCTAAATTCTGACATTAGCTTTGTTTTCCATGTTAGTTTAATAATTTTCTAAACTCTTACTCGCCAAACTCATTTAATTTGTCCTGAGATTTTTTTAAGATAAACATTCAAAGTTTATGTTCATGTATTAACTATACAGTGTGAATTGAAGCTAATTTAGCAAATTAAGCAAGTATTTTTATGAATCCTGAATTTTATGCATGTATTGTATAGAAATATGTATGCAAAGTTATTATTATGCACAGTTATTAAATGAAAGCCATTGAGATATTTTTCTCTATTAGCT
This sequence comes from Yasuhikotakia modesta, assembly GCA_036877545.1. NCBI lineage: Eukaryota > Metazoa > Chordata > Actinopteri > Cypriniformes > Botiidae > Yasuhikotakia > Yasuhikotakia modesta. The sequence continues at coordinate 11,183 of JBAJNP010002968.1, read as the reverse complement.
TTGTTGAATTTCCTGCTTGTTACCTTTCGTCAACACCGTGATGGAACAATTACTATTTGCTTGCCTAGATTTTTTTGGATTTTCTTGCTCAAAAGTAAGTGGAGATCACTTGGCGCCAAATGGCAGGAAATGACCTTAAGAGAGCTTATCCTGAACAGAAGTACCTCACAAACAATACAAGGCATTTCTCAGCCCGTAAACGACCCTGTTTTTCCACGCGGACACTTAAAACTGTTTATTTTCCAACCTGTTTTGAAGCGGCCGTCGGGTTCATTTGTTATTGTTGAGCGGATCAGCTGAATTCTCTCAGGCTGAGAATTGAAAAAGAATCCAAAACACGCCCACGGATTGATAGCCGTAAAAACACACCCCACCGCGAGTACCGGTGGAGGGCTGCAACCTCAGAGTGTTGAGACAGCTGCTCTGATGACTTGGCCTCTCAACAGGTTGCGTGATTCATCTTGTGAGTCAAGACTTGAGGCTTCATCTCCATCCATGTGTGATTCACCGACGGCCATTCATTTACATGGCTGTCCAAAGTGAAGCAGCCAAAGGAACAAAACGGGGAGTCATGTAGAGCGTGGGATAGTCTTTTCACAGCAGTGGTGGACAGTAACCTGCTCTAAATGGACTTGCTTATTGTCTTTATTCTGCTCTTTATAGAGAAGCCTGTGAATGAAGCTTTTGTTCAGGGGCCTGATACTGATTCATTGGAATCTCTTCTCATGAACCTGCTTGTACTGGGATTTCTAAAGCATCATTTATGTCGATTTGATGCCATGTTTAAAGATTTGGCTTTAAAAGACCAAGTGAAATGATCAGAACAATGTTTTCTTATCCTTTGTTTTTAAATCCCTTGTTTTTCGTAAAGAAATGTATTTTATGACACATAGAATGTACTAACGTCAGAGGATCCTGGACAGTGATATAACTGATTCCAGAGAATTTAGCAACACCTCTGTTTATGTTTGTTATTCATATTGCCGGTAAGGCAAATATATATATGTATATAAATCAAATTGTTGATAATATTACAGAATTGAGCAATATATGTATATAAATATATATTGCTCAATTCTGTATATATTATTGCTAATTTGATTGCATCATTCATAATGATGCATGCCACAGTATGACCTATTAGTCATACAATAGCATTAAATATACTGTTACATGTATATTTTGTGATTCATTGTGGAGTTTGTTGGTTTGGTATAAGATTTAAACTCGTTTTCTTCTCACTACAGAAGAAAAATCTTCTGTAGTGAGTACTCGCCTAAATTATGGTTGTCATGAGCAAAAAGGGCCATGAATTCAGGACAAGGCCACTGTTGCACTCTTGAAACAGGAAGTTGAGTCGGCACATATTGAAGGGTTAGTGATGTTAGAAAATAATGTCATCAAAAATGGAAGTTGATTTTACCCATTAAAAAATATTTTAAATGCCGTGCTGCCACATTTCAGTCATTTTTTCACATTTGATTTAAATGTTTATCATATCATTTGACATTTCTCATTAAAGATAAATGTTTGTGCTTTTGATATAACTGATTTTAAGACCTTTTAAGCACATTGTTTAATTTTAAATCTAAATTGTGGCGTTACACAAAAAAACTGTCCAACAGAAAGTTTATATGTTAAAAACTTTTGAAAGACACTGAAATAGCGCTTCAACTGAAGGTCTGACTGCATCAGGACAAACAGACAGAGAGTTCACACTTTTCCATTCATTACCAGTAATGAGCTGCTGACCCTCAGTGACAAAGCTGCAAGTTTAGTTGCTTCCTGCTAAATCTCTGTTCCTATTAACAGTGGGAAAAGTTTTACAATTCTTCCAACTATAACCTCCACAACCCGAAATTCATAGAATAACTTTTAAGTGTCCTTATGCTTTAAGGTATTACAACACCAATCTTTTGAGTGATATTGGGTAAAACTGTCCTCAATATGTTAATTTCCACTGAGAACTGAAAAGGTTAAATAAGATTAACCTGTGAAATCTCCAGAGGTCCTTTTCTCTAAACATATAAGAAATTATGTACCAAGAAACATATGTTCATGAAAGATAATTTCAAATCAAATACATTTATGTCATGAGCATCTACCCACATTTACATTGATTCATTTGGCACTTACAATGAATTTAAGGTATACATTTTTATCAGTACTTGCATTCCCTGGGATCAAACCCACAACCCTTACACTGCTAACACAACACTCTACCAGTTGAGCTACAGGAACACCACATTCAAGTAAATTTTTAACTGTTTTTTATTCCCTGCATTCAGTATTATGAGTCTGCTCTGCTTCAAAGGCTCATTTGGACCCATCCTTATTTAGAAGTCTTGGCTTCAGTCACACCCTCTCACACTGTGAAAGCTGCTTCAGAACTTTGACTGGTTCAGTCCGGTTCCTCTTACCGCCAACCGTTCAGCACCTCCCTGTGCTAGTCTGAACGTGTGTGTGTGTGTGTGTGTGTGTGTGAGACATCCCAACATGCATCTAGTGCGCATAAGCCATGCCACTCCTCAAAATGAGTCACATTTATTTCTTAGGCCTCGGGATCTCAGTATGTTTGGAGAACCTCTGGATTATCGTGCTTGTGAGATGAACTTGGTATTGAAAGGCAGACAAACTGTGAGAAGAATCGAGAGATTTGACGAACTGACATTTTAAATAAACACTCGGATCTGCCACACCCGCCCTCAAACAATTACAAAGTTCACAAGGAGGAAGTTTCAACTGATTTCTTTATAATCAGACTTTCTTAATGGACTCATATTATGAGGAATCAAATATTCCTTGATCCTTTGAGATTAATAAGATCAACATTTTAAGGAAACAAAATTTCCTCCTTGGTTATAAAGAAATTGTGTTTAAAAAAAGCTGCAAAAATTACTCACTCTGTATTAGTGCAACTCCCACATATTTCCGCACATATTGATTTGATTACCTGTAACAATGCATTGCAGACTGTTATTGAAAGATATGGCAGACATAGTACAGTACAGCATATAATTGTAACATTAACTATGTGAAACAGCAGAACACCTGCAGCCTGTGTGAGCACTGAAGTGTTGTTTTTCGTTATGCCACAGTGTTCCTCTTAGCTCAACTGTTAGAGCATTGTGTTAACACTGCAAAGATTGTGGGTTCGAATCCAGGGGAACGCAAGTCCTAATAAGACAAAATATGTATACAATGAATTCATTGTAAGTTGCTTTGGATAAAAACATCTGCCAAATAAATAAATGTAAATGTAACAGATTGGACTGAACATCAAAATCACATTATCCTACCTTCTTAAAACATATTCCTGGTATTATTATGAACAATTAATTAATAAATGTCTTAATTAGTCTGTTGTCAATCAAAATGCAATCATTTGGTTCAATTCCTTTCTCACTTTATATTCATTGTTCCACAAATACGTTTTCATTAAATATCCTGTTTCACTCAGGAACACATTTCATTGCTCAAGCAAAACATGTTGTAGTTGATTTTATTTCTGAGGCCCTAGAGAAAAGTTGAACAAAAATGATTTTAGAGAAACAGTGCAAAAACCTTACTAACATTTTAAGTGGATTTCCAGTGGAAAAAAAGCTCAGGGCTATAACTCCTTGATCTCAGGGCTATAACTCCTTCCCTAAAGGGTCCACTGCTGTGTGTGTGTGTGTGCATGAGAACCTGCCGGATCAGAGCAGTCCCTCTTCACGTGGGCCTGAGGGTGAAGGGTATTAGGGGAGAGGTGAGCGACAACCGTTGCTCTGGGTTACTGAGTAACCAGGGTGATTGCTTCCCTCTTTCAGGCCTCTTTAATTTTACCCATCCTCCTCTACTAACCTTAGTCTGTCTCTTTTACTTTCTTTAATGGAGTCAGTCAGCACCCCACTGCTCTTTTACCAAAGACCACAGATTACTAAGATGTCTAGTTAACAAGTACTGCAGAAGACATTGTTTAACTACCATCAAGGGCTTGACCTAGATAAGCTACTGTCATTACTGAATCTTGTTACAGCCATCTTTCCCACAATTCAGACATTACTGTGCACAAAATGGGGATTTTGTAACATGCTACAACAACAACAAACGGATTGTGGGAACTACAGTTCGTTTTTGTAATGGTAGTAAGATAAACTTAGATAAAGTCGCTGAAGCAGTGTGTTGTTGCCTTGCCGACAACTTAAATGTAAGCAATCAAAGCACGTTCTGTATTTCACAATGCATGGTGCAAGACAAGTTAATACATACAGACTTAAACAATAAAGTATAGGCAATACAACACAAAGGCAGGTCTGTCAATAGAAACTGATGTCATAATAAAGATCCAGTATAAGGAGTATTATGGTGAAAATGGTTCTGTTTTTCATTATTTCATATTTCAATATTCATTATAATTGATTTAAACATTTCTAGAAAGGGGTAAATCCTATTTTTTAAACAGAAATACAGTAGAAAAAAAATCCTGACAGTCCAAATCACAAGAAAAAAACGTTAACTATAACTCAGCAGGTTATGATGAAAGTAACAGTTAACATTCTGTCTTTGTGCTGAATGAATGAGTAACCTGACTCCACCCAGCTCTACTATCAGCCCACTGATGTAGTACATGATGTTATCACATGTCAGTCCTACAGAGGTAAAGCTGGAGCTCTCAGTCCTGAATATTTACTGCGGTGTCACTGCCCTCTTGCCACTTAACAACAAAAACAAGAACAACACCACTGTTAAAACTTAACAGTGACCCACATCAGAGCCAGAATCAGCAGGTCTAAGTGGCGCTGTTTGAAAATTATGTAAGCGGTGTAGTGACGCTTCCAGGAATCCAGACAAAGTGTTCATGTTAGCTGAGCAAACACGTTTCTTCGGGGTGGGAGGGGACGATTTGCACAATACGGCAACGGCGAGATGATCGGTACTGTAAAAGCCTTATGGGGCTTTGTTAGGGGAGTCTGGCCTGTCAAGATTCATTATCATTGTTCACAGATGGTCAAACAAAGCCTAACTGATTCTCTCTCTTTCAGATATAAACATATCTGAGAAACTGAAAGTCCACATTGTGTATGATTAAATAATTGCTTTTTAATAGCCTAAAAATCCCTGGGAAAAATAAAAATAGACATAAATGAGACAATTGGGCATGCAGTAAATACAGAGCGAGAATACCAAATTCTTTTTGTCAGAATGTCAGCTAACGTCTACATTTAACTTCCATTTACTTCATGACTGACTGCAAGAAACAACTGAGATATCAAAGAGATCTTAAGAGCTGTATGTTAGAATAATGCATCTTTTTTAAGTAAGAGAAATTGAAACTGTAGTAAAATATTGATGTGGCACTGAATGTTCCAAATTTGTTTAAGGGTGTTATATAAAGTTCCACTCCCATTTAAAGTGTCAAAAATGCAGGCAGTGTATGTTTTTAACAGCTCTGTAGAGTTGGTCCGGCCATGAGCGTGTGGCCCTCAGACAGAACAATGAATAACCACATGCTGAAAAGAGAACTGAGCGCTTTACTAAGGCGGTAACTATAATCCCTTATTCATGTTCCTCATCTGAGGGACAAAATGTCTCTGTTTCATATCACGTTAGATCATTTTACCCTATTTTGCATCAATTTTTTTCCCTGTTTAAAAATAGGCAATATCTCTGCACGTTTTTCCTTTAATGCTTCAGGTGAAAATACACCTGTTGATTAATAAAGTGTGTTTTAAAAAAAAGTAACAAAGAAAATACTCATTGTTAATTTTGTCCATACTTTGGGCTGGAGACTGCAACAAACTGAAAACAACCTAGTCTTGGATTGAAGGAAACCATATTTAGAGACAGACTGTGTTTCAGACTGTAGAGACAGTGACAGCTCTTTCGACTTTGTGGGTTTTTCAGATAGTACCCAGAACACTCTGGCAAACACACAGAAATGCCATGGTAACCAACCACAACACCCCAGCATTGTGGTGACCAGTTTTTCACAGGAAAACACCAGTCAAGCTTTCTCACATTTTCACAGAAAATATGGAAGTGTATACATTAGTTCCTTTCAATTATTGCAACTTTTAGAATTTTTATATAGTAAATTTTTTTTATATTTATTTGTTACTAAAAATATTTTTAGATGTATTTAGACAGCATTTTTAAGTGCTTTAAGATGCTCAGGACGTTTCCGGGAGGCAATCTTTGGCCAGTCAGTGTGTAGACCTCCAGGGGGCATGTGCTTTTGGCATCGTTCAGCCTAAGAGGAAGGCACAAGTTTAAACATTGTGTTTACAAACACTTAAAATCCTGCATAGTGCACTTTTCAGATTTTCAGTTGAGTAAGACATTGACAAAGAGGTCAATGTCTTACTCAAGACGGTCTCAAGATGCAAGTCTCTGCGTTTGAATTTGTAGATTCCAAAGCTCTCCAAAATTTTACTCTGAAAGATTTTTACCATCGTTTCCATGACAACAATTTAAAAACATTTCTGATGTGTCCAGATTAACCAACAGCACCTCAAAAGTGAACCTACAATTAACCCTGTGGTGTTGATGTCTATGTTCCTCATTAACTGCAGCAGGGAGTGAAAGGCGGCATATTACATAACCAGAGCTTTCATTCTAATACGATTAATGCAAAGGGGGTAGAGAGTGAGCGGAAACCAAGATTAACTAAACAATAGTGGTCTAAGAATTTGGCTGAGAGGGTGAATTCCTGAAGAAAAAGGTCTGGTGTTCTTTAGAAGCAGCAAAGAAAGCACAGAGGTCAACATACTGAAGAAAAGCACAATCTGCTGTTGAAGATTGATCCAAACTGTGATATTACATTGGTGTTTGGAAACAAGATGGCTGTTATTGACAGATTGATAGATTGCACAGCATTTACTAATAAGTTAGACATGCAACAAATCAAGATAAGTCTGAAGAATCTGTTTGACCTCATTTAGAGCTCGTGGAATTTGTGGACAAAGTCCAAAACTTCTTATTGATTCAAGCTATCCTATCAGAAGTGACTTATCGTATCAGTTTGAATTGGCCTTTCAGTGTTCCTCTAAGATCAGCTTGACACAAAATGAGATTTTGGTGCTATGTACCAATTTCCAAAGTGTCAGAAGATATGTTGTTTCTGGAAGTTTGTTGTTTATTAATGCATATGTTTCAACTATTTCCAGCAAACCCTTGCGCAGTGATAAAAATTGTGTTGGTTACATTTCAGAAAAAATAGTGGAGGAACTGAAGGCCAAAGGTGTTGAATGCATTAATCTAAATCTAAATGCTTCAGGTAATCTTTGTTTTTTGTTAATAATTTGTTTGTGATTGCATTTTGTGACTATAGTGGCACAAAAACCTTTAGGGCATTTACAACACATGCTCATAGAATTTGTAGTTACAATTTCTAAAGTCAGAATTTTCTAAGAGATCTGCAACGACATGCGGAAACTCTCAATTCACAATTTAGCAAGATGCTAATGATTACATGCAAACGTAAACCGTATGCAACAGAGGTCTGCAGTATCAAAATGCAAATAAGTGATGTACTAACGTGTACCAGTATTCTCATAAATATCTTCTTTCACCAGTAAAGAACATTCTTTGTGTGTGTGGTCTACGTATGCAAACTGGAAGATGTGAGCAACGTTTTCACAAAGAACATTTACAGCTAATCTCCTGCTATCGGCGACAGGCTGCAGGTTTGTAGGTCAAAGGGCAAACATGGGGCATTTCCACATTTGCACATGAAGGGAACAGACAACAAAATGAAAATGGCTAGATGGATAGATCAGCTGTGTGCATTAAAGTGTTAACCCTAATGGTTCCTCTTACACCTGCTCATGGAACACAACACCTGTTACATGTTGGTGAGCTCAGCATGAAAGACGTATTAATGGGAAGGTGTGTGTGTGCCTAGTTAAACACAACCATGTGCTCCATTGCACACTGATACATGAACAAATCCAAACCACCAGCTGCTAAAACACTCATTAACCCAAACCACTTTTAGTAAATCCAACAGTATAAATGTTTATGACATACTTATGTATATTTTATAAATCTTTTTGTAAGATTTTTCTCCTAAGGCGTAACTGATAACAGGCGGCCAGTCAAAAGATCTGCACACTATCTTAATGTGCTGCAAAACCTATAATTCTTATAACTAGTATTGGTATTRTGTGTTGGAGTCACAACAAGGGTTGGAGTTAGGCCAGTCAAATCATCAAAGGGAAACGATACCTACAAAGATACCTATGGGAAACGAAGACCTATTTCAAATTCTCTAGAACCCAGATCTAGACCAAGTGTACTTCTAAGACTCAGACCCCCTCAAAACACTGTTAGGCTCAGATTAATACCAGACCCATCCGCAACTAGATCTTGACTAAAAGCAAACTTCTTACACCAGGGAGCAGGGAAAATATTATTAATGCAAGTTTAGAGGTAGGTTATACACTGTGCTGAAAGGCACAAATTTTACAACATGAAAAGTGTTCACAATATGACGTGCATTGTTGCTAATGAGATTACCTAGACAACGAGCAAACAATGACACAATTTTTATTTTTGGGCGAGTTAGCCCTTAACTGACCTTGCTGTTTTTCCATATAATGAAAAAGAAGGGTGACTGCCACCCATTCTGCAGCATCTCTCCCCCTCTCTCTCTCTCTCTCTCTCTCTCTGTCTTTCTTTTACAAAAGAAACCTGAATCAATGGTGCTGAAAAGATTTTCACAATTTTCAATAATTCAACTCTGATATATTTTTGGTTTCCATGAGCCTGTAGCATTACAGACGGAAAAACTCCTATTTTATCTGTGTTCCTGTAGCTCAACTGGTAGAGCATTGCGTTAATAGTGCAAATGATGTGGGTTAGATTTCCAGAGAACCGAGATACTAAAATGTATACTTTGAATGAGTTGCTTAGGATAAGTGTCTGCCAGATGTGTAGATATTCACTATTTAAAACCTGTCAGACATTCATTTGCATAATGGATTGTGATTGGTCTTTCACTGCTGCATGACTCGTGCACAGCAAGCATTAAAAATCGTATTATTTACACAGAACCACTTTCTGAAACCTAAGCTCACAGACTCAGGAATTTTTTGCACAATATTAGACCTATTTCTTACAAAATGAATCTATTTCTTGCACATTTCTCTTTTAAAATGGCACAGGAATATTGTGGTCTTGCTTGGCAAGCCTTAATTATTTTAGGTGCAGATAATGTGACCTAATGTTAAAAATGTAGGTTTCAATCAGACCTATAGCTCCTAAGCAGTAGAGCTCATGCGGGACATTTCTAAGCCCTCTTTTTTTAGTTCTATACTCTAACCTAGCCCCTACCTTTAAGCAACAAAACCCATCTGCTCTTAAAAGTCCTTATCACCCTAAACTTTAGTTTACACTAAAGGGTCCATGTTGATTGTGGGTTTGGACTGGGCAGGGCTAGTCTGAATCCATCTTCGGTCATGATGTCATGAAATAACATAGTCCAACATCTCAGCAGTGACCTCCTTAGATAATGTGTTATCACTTAAAGGAATACTGAATGAATGCAGCAGAACTATCAGAAGAAACTACACATATATATGTGGGTGTGTGTATCTATCTTACTATGTATCTATATATACAGTATATAAATATGCATACACAAAAAAACAAAATGCTGGAAAATACTATATACTGTAAAAAGTAAAAGAAAAAAATTCCCTTGGCTGCAAAGAACACTTTAATTAAAACGATGCATTTCGGTTTAAATGTGGTGTGATTCACCACACAACATATGGCTTTCCACAGCCAACTTGGTAACCTGTTTAACAAAAAACACACTTGCGCTTCACTTGACTTTGTGCTAACTGAATCTGGTGAGGTGAATGAGAGGCATGTGAGGGGCGTCTCAGCCGTGGGCACCACGGGGAGAGTCCCTTTACTGCGGCCATGTGACGCCACTTGGCCCCCGGCCAACCTCATACACTGACTTCACTGTTGTCTTCTCACATCGAACAACTTTTATCTGTCACCCTCGTGTCCTTACTATTCCATCTGTTTCCATTTCAGAACTCCAAGCCTTCTATTAATAGTCAAAGAGTAATACGCCTTTTTTCTTTGGAGTTATTTGGCGTTTTGCTAAATTTAGTTGACGAATCAGTGCCGGCGGGCATTTTGTCAGCAATTAAAGGATGGCGTGACTGCCACTGGCCGGCTAACATGAAAGCACTATTGTCTAAGAGAATGAATTCAGCTTTCTCCTCACTGGTTAAGGGCTCTGTTGGGTGGCCGCAACATTTTATTTAACTATCTCTTCGAAAAGAGTTGAGAGGGGAGAAAAACAGCGAGACACAGGCATTGGATATATTTTAATGCAGTAAAGACAAGAAAAGATTTAATGAGATAAACAGCAAAACTGTTTTTGATTACAGACTGAAGCTGAGTCACAGGCTGTTCGTGGCTGTGAAAGTGTGTGTAGGAAAAATCCCCTGTGTGTGTAACAAAATGACTGTATGTATATTTGAGAGCATGTAAATGTGTGTGCGGTTATGGAAAGGCTTGTTGTCCTTCTCTGGTTCTGCTAGCGGGGATCTCCGTTCACACGGGGAGGAAAAACAAATATTTTTTTTCAAGTGCGTGCTGTTCTCTCCTCTCTTCTGGCAAACAGTCCACTGTCCACAGAGTAATGTGAGGGCGAAAAACATCCACACAGTGACATTTCTGTGCAGTCACTGTCTTTAAAGAGTCCACAATTTCCTGAAAATGTCTGAATTTTGTCCCATCACCAAATGAGGCAGTGTGCAGTCCACACCGAGTCCACACTCAGTATGTAGTGTGTGCTGTTGCTTATTAACGCTGGGCTTTATGCAGTCTGTAAGGTGTGTGGCCCATCTCAGGACAGCAGGGTCTGTACTTGCTGTGGCGATCTGTGCAGGACAGACTCGGGCTCTTTATAGCCGCTTGCAGGGTTGGTGACGGTTTTGTACACCTCGCTATAGGCTCGGCACACCAGCTCTGTCGACTGTTTAAAGATTTGTTCCCTGTGAGACAGAGAGAAAACGTTATTCTGAATATACTCCTTAAATGTACACATTCCATGTAAATACACAGATGTAAGAAAAAACAGCCATAAGAAACCTAATAAAGTTAAATACAGCTGATAAATAAACTATGGCCCATATTACCATTCTAAACACAAATCAACACAATACATATAATAGAAT
>JBAJNP010002967.1:0-43194 GCA_036877545.1 Yasuhikotakia modesta | reverse complement strand
TTCTAGTCCTCCCTCTGTCCTCCTTTTTCTATGCCCCCCTTTTGCACCGCTCCCCACGTGTAGAATATATCAGCGACTCAGATTAGGAGAGGCCGGGCCTTATTTGGGTGTCGGGTGTCCGTGGAGCGCCCAGTCCGCGCAGAATTGGATGCTGAGGGGTGAACCGTTATCCAGAGATGCGCTTCTCCGTTAAGACACGGAGACGATCGTGAGACTCGGAATACTGAATAGCGACCCGCTCACACCTGCGACAGCCGAGGGCAGGGTTTTATTCGCCGGTTAGTGCAAGGGGTCTGTTCAACCAAAGGGGATGAGAATTTAACCTCGTATCCCATGGATTTAAAGCTCAGTCTGTGGTCTTAAACAAAACCGGTGTCGGCTCTGGACTACACTTTCTGTAGTGAACGGACTGGATGCATCTGCATACAGATTGGATTTGAGTGAACAACGGATGATCAGATATAGCGGCGGAGCGCGTTTGAATGAATGTAAGTCAGTGTGGTTATGGGTTATATGATTTAGTGCCGTATTAAACATGTATGCTAAGATCGTAAGCGTTTGGTTGGGAGAAAATCTGCACGATTTAACTACATGTGGGTTATTGATCGCCACACTCCCATTCACGTATCTCTGTGAAAGCCAAACCAAGCGCTTTATCTTTGTCTGTTCGTTTGTACACGACCAGTTTCATTCATTTTCTTAGTTTTAAAGCCTGATGAAGGTAGAAATAAGTGATGTTTGTCTACGCATTTTCTGCCAGTTTGCTTAAAGCACAAGGGTATTGATCAGTTAACACGACACTGTTTTGCCAAGTGGGAAAAGGGGTTTCTTAAACAAACTGAGATTGATCTATTTCAACTTCTTGTATCAACTTTTATTGTCTTTAGACTTAGGAATTGAAGAAGTCAATACCAAATCAGAAGAATTGACAAGCTTTGTTTAATATGTAATACCATACGAGTCATAAAATCACCTTCTGCCCAGGTATGTCCCGGCAGGTTACTTACAATCCAGTCCTCCTAATGTAATCCTATATACTTTTTCAGTTTCAACAATTGTTGTAAAGCAGGATCAGAAAATAAGTTTAGAAATGTTAAGATGTAAGAAACGGTATAAAAATGACGGAAGATGAAATGATACACAGATGTTAAAATATTTCTTTAAGGAGAATTTTAGTAACATTTCATGCACTAGTTTAATTAAACTGCGCATCACTTGGTTCGCATAGACGCGTTGTGATGTGACGCGCTCTCTTGCGCTCCGTTTCTAGTTCGCCGCGTCGCGTCCACGCGTGGGACGCTTAATTTATAGCCACGTATTTTAAAAGCAGGGACTGTCACTCCATTCCTCTCACGTAAGGCGTGCACTTAACTGGAAACCGACCCTCGTTTTTTAACAAGACACACGTTTGAGTTTTTAAAGGATTGACTTTTTGGTTCCCTTTCATCGGCGACTGCGGCTACCGGACGCGTATATAATACGTGCCCGTGTGCGACGTGTAGCTCACGCACCTCACTGCATCTCGGCATGTCTATTATTAAAGTCCCTCATTCAGACTATATATATATATATTGTATTATGTATTTTAATGATATTTACACACTCTTTAACGCATCTGTTACATGAATGCGAATGCAGCGATGACTTCTGGCGTGTACGTCTGAATTGAAAGGGGGTCCAACTGGTGACTGGTGCTCATAAATGGAGCCGATCTTTTATTAATTATAATTGAGATCAAAACTGACCTCAGAACAGGAGTAACTGAATGGTCCGCATACTAGCTGCTTTATATTCCTGCATTCGAGCATGGCTGACGTCTGGAGCTACGCGCACACGTGCAGCCTCAGTGTGAACCACATTATAAGGCAATAAAAGAAAGACGTACCCAGTGAGGGGGAGACGGTTCATACCGCTGCCCTTCAACACTTGGAAGCCGATCAGAGGCTGTATTGGGGGGGAGAGGGGCTGTTTGATTGAATTAGAAAACGGCAAGAGAATAGCTTGTGTGTTTCAGTAGGAGGGAGCACGTATCTGGGCACGGATGGCAGCACGTGTATGTTTTGTTGAATGATCGCTATTTAATATCAACGCGTATTCTCAGCGCAGTAATGTCCTCGCCGCTGTATCACAGACTTTGACACTAGTTTGGTTGTGGGGTTGAAAACTTTGTTGGTCATGGGAAACCCGAAATCTCCTTCCTGCAAACACAGAAGTCGGATGCAGAGAAATAGCGCCCTTACTGAGTGATTCCCCGTCTAGATCTGATGAGATCTTACTTCTGTATGTCTAGTTATTTCCCATTGTGTTCCTAAGTGAAGGCTTTTAATCATGTCAGAATTGTTCTTCAGAGGAAACAGATTGTGAGTTATTTTGTGCACTTCCACAATATAACAAAAACATTTCATTTTGCCTCACACACTCTTTCATCAACTGAAGGGTAACAAATGTTGTGTATATACAGAAAAACAAAGCTTTACTTTACTTTACTTTGTAAAATAGTAATGCACTATTTTAAACCAGCTTACAGCTCAAGATACGCAAGGTAACAAAACTGTGTCTGCAAAACATTCTTAAGTATAAATAGTATATTTAACTGTCTCTATTGTTAGATTTTGAAGTCAACTCCCTCAATCTTTGATCCGAACTTAACCATTGTATCTAAACACTGTAGACTGCTGCTATGCTCTTAACAAACAAGTTTTTCTTTTACATGACCAGGTTATTTTTGTGTTTAATAGCCAATGATCAGTTTAATGCTCAGTTTAATAACCAGAGGTGACTGTTAAAAGAGAGCAAGGCTTGAAAACTAAACTAGTGAGACACACAGCATTTACTAGCAAAGCAATTACTGTCTATAAAAGACATAAGGCCTAACCTGATTCTCAACTCATCCACTCAGTAATAATATTGCCATTGACTTGCTGAGAGCTTCATTCATATTGAGTGTTCGCTTTTGTCTCTGTGATTAAGAGCCCTTGACTGATTTTATTATAGCGTGGTAAACGTTAGCATGGGCCAGTGGGTGTTTTTTTTTCTTAGCTAGTAATGGTAATCTTTTCTAAACATCAGCACTGTCAAATGGACTGGAAACATGCATGTTTGTAGATAAAGTCTGAGTTTGTACAAGCCAGTTTAAATTGTACTGAAGCACAGTTCCTTTCACTGAGAGAAAGGCACTCACGACTGGTGGTACATTGTTTTGGCTGTAGACCGTTTTGTGGTAGATGTTAGCATCTGTTTTAAATGTTAAATCTGTTTTTATTGTAATAATGCACATAATTTAACCCAATTTTATACATATTATTGTTATTATGATTAATATGACTTGTTGTTATGACTAGTTCTAGTCATAAACTAGAATTTTTCAAATTTTCCTTAAAGCGATGAAATGAATACAGTTTTCTAAAACCCTTAAATTAATCTTGGTAAAAGACTTGGAAAATGACCTACAATACTATACACACTTTGGGGAAAAAAGTAACAGACAGTCAGTTGGTATAATGTGAACTTTCACACTGATAAATTCAAAAACAGATTTTATAACAGAAAGTTATCCAATTCTCTTATTGTTTGCTGCAGGGCTTTTTTTGGGTCATTATGTTTTGGAAATCACATTTTTCCTGGCACATTTTGGTGTGTATAGTGGACCACAGTGCTGTAACCAGGAGACATAGAAACATGAGCTGTAACATGTCTGTGTTACGTTTGTTAAACATCGCAACACTGCTTATTAATAATTCAGAGATCTTGTCTGTCTCACAATCTCTCTTTTCCTGCTGCATCACATTCCTTGAGACAGAGCTTGCTGGACACCATAACAGGGAGACCACAGGCTGTGTTAGATATTCACAGTAGCTAATTTCCCTGTCTTAAGCAATAGCATAAGTTATATTGCAACATAATAAGCAATATAGCTTGAAACCCTCCTCTCCCTAAATCTCATTACAGTCTTTAATTTAAACCTGGAAAATTAGGAAGCGAAGAGGAAAACCGTGTAAATCAAAATTTATTTTACTTGCTAGAATAATACAGTTCACATCAGTTTAAATGCCGCAAGGAGAGTTAAAGAAATTAGAGTTTTAACAGCACTGTTTTGGTTTAGAACTCTTTGTTTTGTCTTTGGTTGCTGAGTGGGAATCGGACCACGGACATCTGAGGAGGTATAATCTGCCTTGGGAATTGCTAACAATGTCAAGGTCATGTGTAATGTTTCCCAGGGAATGCACACACAGTGCTTGTAAGACGTATAGTTTGAATGGACTGTAAGTCGGTTTGGATAAATGCATCTGGTAGAGTAAAGCAGAAGTTGAGTATTGTGTTCAGAGTTGAAATACTGACCAGAGGAGGCATGAAAACCTGCAGTGCTTTTGAGAAACGACTTACCTGAACTTGTGGGGTCAGCTTTGTTTTTTCTGGACTTGTCTCTAGTTTCATAGGGAAAATCTGGAACATTTTCGTCCTTGCTGTTTCACAACTGTTGCAGTAACAAACTCTGCAGTTGCTTTTTCAGGAAACCTCATATCCTTTAAACCTGTGCCACGGAGAGACCATAAAAATGTGCCAGTGTGGACAGAAATATCCAGAACAACTATATTAAACCAGTTTCACAGGATTACATCACCAGTATATATATATGTATATGTGAGTCCCAAAACCGGGGGACAAACATCTCATTCACTCACCTATGAGGAAAGTTTGTTTTGCTTGTGTGATCATTCCTCACCCCGGTTACAGCATTAGCTGAGGATTCTATCTTCTTCCTGAATGATTCACTGCGACGTTTAAACCTCCTGTGAACTGAACGCATTTGTATTTCTATTGCACAAGAAAACTGGGCTTATTTGAACCCTGAAATCGCTATTAATGTCTTAAGATGTTTTGCTTAGGTGCACTGAGGGTCTTAACACACTGAAGAAATTACACTTCTGTGGGCAATTACTGCTAATCTCCACTGTTATTTAAAAGCAGTTCAGATGATAACTATAAAGCAGACATGAGCTACCATGTGAATGAGTCACTAGTAAAGTATGCCGGTAAGTGTTTTTATTGAAGCCGATATCTTTAGAATTTTACAAATGAGCTAACTGCTATCTTTGTACAGAAGTCTGTTTCCCTTGTACAGTCATGTTTCTAAACCTAAATTACACAAACTTTGTGGCAATATTTATTATTGGTAACATCTGTACAAAACCATTGCAAACACCCCTACATTTAGCTTGTAAGATCATATTTTTGAGAGCATTTTATTCTGTAATTGATGATTGCATGAGAGTGAAACGTAGAAGTTAACAAATAGTCCAGAAATGATCCATCTTTGCCAAGATTGAAAAAGCAGGTGTCAGATCAGCAGAGCTCAACTGTCATAAAACAACAATGAGGTCTCGTATCAGTCGCCATCACTTACTGAGACCCGCCTGCCACCTTTAGTGTTGAACTAACCGACTGCAGCCTCTCCACAACAGCTGGGCGGCTAAAAGCAGAAAGCCAGAGGAGGTTTGGCACTGTGGTTGTCTAAATACTGAAAGCCAGGCTGGAGTGAATTCCGTACCCATTTAGTCTGCGGAAACTGTGGCAACTGTTTATTCGTATTCACTCATTTTAGAGCCATCATAAGCATTGGTTTCGCTAGCACTAAAGCTCTCATTCCTCCCTGACATGAGCCAAGTACACTCAGAGCTTTCTGACTCTACTCATCACAGTGATGAATTCAAGCGCTTGCTAGCGAAGTAATGAAACCAATAAATTATTTTGGTCTGTTTTGGTCCTCACCTGCAGAACTGATAGAACCTTGCATAACATCATTTGAACTTGATATTTCAAACTGACAGGATGTAACATCCAACATCTCTAAGATCTTGAGGAAGAATCTCATAACCTGCTTCAATGGTCCAACATGGCGGAGACCTTCTGATCCAAGTCCTTTGTGGAGCGTTGGACAGCCAGGACCCCCACAGGTTTCTCCAGACCCCTCTGTCAATCACTCAGTCTGGCCTCTGTTTATTCTGTCTTGATGGAAAAACCGTCAGCTCTGCCCGGGGAGTCTTTATATGCTTTGTGTTTTAATAAGGCGTTACATATAAGAATAAGGGCCGTTGTTGAGGCGGTGTGGCGATGTATCGTGGGCCCCTGTGGCCTCAGAATCTGTTTATATTGGATACCCACAGGTGGCCCACATTTTGTGGGTCATTCATTAGACTCAACATAGGGGGTCTTCTGATCCCGAGCTGCATTTGGGTTTTTCAAACCAGAACCTTATTAAAAAGTCTAACGTTTGCTGATCCTGGCTGACACTAATATTGTGCAGTATCACTTGTTTCATTGCTCTGAATCTTGTCTTTTGTTGTGTAAATCGGTGTGTTATTTGAATGTGAAGGTCAGAGAAGACTGATCATCATTGCATTCTTTGTCCTGGAGACCCTTAAACATAATTCACCACTTTACACGGGCCATGCTGTGCCTGTTGCTGTAATAATGCATTAGTGAAGTTTATGTGTTTATTAGGGCAGACAGCAGGGAGCCTTAATGCTCAACAGTGTTTGTTCCTACTTCAACACCACACACACACACACACACTCTAACATTTTGTCATTCTATTATTGCCACTAGAGGGAGTCTGGATGAACAGCCTTGCAATGAATCAACTGAACTCATGTGGTTTTATATGCGGGGCCTCTTTCCTCTTAAAAATTACACCGAAGTCCAGATTCAATATTTCTTTTCCTCCTCCAGTAAGTTCTGTGCCTCTCTCACAAGCGCCCTTTAAAAAACAGAACTGACAAGGACAAATTGCAATTGTAATCCACTTACATATAGAGACCACAACTCTGTGATGATCTGCCATTCATTATACATTACGGTTTGGATAATGCAGACCCTACCAATAGCTACACAAGTCCAAGAAGCACAACGACTCCTGAGGTTTGCCATTGCAGCCAAAGTAGTTTAATTTCCTAATTGTACTGGTGCAGTTCTTCAGCGGCGTGTAAAATATCTGAACTCTCACCATCTGTATGAGATTGCTTCACACAGTCTTCAGCCTTCATGTAGGTGACAAGAGGAGAGATGCTTTCCAGACACATGCGCCAAACTCCTGTCTGTTTTTTTTTTTGCGTAATATCTCTTTCCTCCTTTCGGGATAACATTTAGTTGACGCTGTCCTCTTTAATATGCTGTTACAAGTTGAAATGATTTTGAAAGTCTTGTACTTCATTGCTAGGGATGGACTCATTATAGTTAATTGATATTGTGTTTTAATTTGATCCTTGTGTTTTGTGGTTTATAGTAGCTGTTAAGGCTAATTCACACTGATCTGACAAATGCTAATTTTGTGTTGCATGTAAACAGTTTAACAAACTGTCTATATAGGCTTAGCTAAACCGGAAACCTGTCTAATAAGAGATCTTGCAAACATATACTTTGGCACCAAATGTATTTGAAACGTTCCCCTCATAGCTGGTTTTGGTTTGACTTGCAGTATGTGAGGAACATTTTTTATGTTAACATCCCAAAGAAAAGGTTGCGTGGTGATTACGGAGTCAAGGAAGAGGGGCTTTTCCTGCCACCTGATGCCCAGACTTCCAAAGATGAATGGTTCTATGCTGCATGCCAGTTCTCTTATGAAGGATGATACCCACTCAACTGAATATGGCTGAAAAGGAAATATATATTTTTTATGAACAAGAAATGCTCCTTAAATAAAGATCTATTGTAGTTTTGGGCAAAGGTGATTTCAAAGAGGTCACTTATAATAAATTATAATAAATTAATTTTTGATTGTTATTCTTATTATCTGACTTAAAACTAATGTGTTTTTTCATTTTACATTTTTCATATTCCACCTTAATATGTGCAGAAAACTGAGCATTTCAACAAGCATCTTTGGGGTGTGGCTATCTGATGGTCTGACCAATGACTGATG
Organism: Yasuhikotakia modesta; assembly: GCA_036877545.1. Taxonomy (NCBI): domain Eukaryota; kingdom Metazoa; phylum Chordata; class Actinopteri; order Cypriniformes; family Botiidae; genus Yasuhikotakia; species Yasuhikotakia modesta. The sequence continues at coordinate 35,276 of JBAJNP010002967.1, read as the reverse complement.
TTGGGGAGTTAAGAATGCCCGTTTGAAAACAATGAATATATCGCAATTGAAATTATCTTTAGCTTTAACTTGTTACCCTATTAGTACCAGTAAGGGCTGCATCACAGATTTGGCAGGGTGAAAGTATAGGAATGATAAGCGCGTGGAGTGTATTATGTTTTGAAAAGGCGTTGTGTGTGCCTTGTACATGTGGAAGCAGCATGATTTTATTGCCTTGACTGGGGGAAGCCTCTTTTTCTAAAGCAATCGCACCCCTTTCTTATGCATCCCAGCTGTTTCTGTGCAGCAATGAGGAGTCTGTCATAAGTCTGCATTGTTATCTATGTCAATTTTTTTAATGCTTTGTTATGTGTTATGCAATGTGACTTTACTTTCTGACAACTTTCTTTCCCCCCCTTTTTCCAGGTGTGAAGAAATCTTGGCACGATGACGCTGTTTAATGGCTTTGGAAAAAACGGATGTGGACTGGTTCGAGTGTGGGGATTCTGGAGGCTAAGGATGTTACTGCTGATTTGTTTAATATTGGAACTGTTGGAAGTGGCAAAGGTCGGAGGTGAGGGAACACCAGGAGTTTTGGAGCTCCAGCTGGATGAGGAGCAGCCTGCGGGGACAATAGTGGGCGACATCAGCGCTGGCTTTCCGCCTGGAGTTACAGCTTCACCGTACTTCATCTCCGATCACGAGGGCACTGGCATTGGTGATCTCCACATCGATGAAACCACCGGGATCATTAAGACTGCCAGGCGACTTGACCGAGAAACAAGGGACCATTATAGTTTCATAGCAGTTACCTTGACGGGTCTCACTGTCAAGGTCTCCATCACTGTTAATGATATTAATGATCATGCCCCCACGTTCCCTAAGAAGAAAACCATTTTGAAGATCCCAGAGCAAACAGCAGTGGGAACCAAGTTTTCTCTTGACCCAGCCACTGATGCAGATAAAGATCAGCTAACCATACAAGGGTATCAGATCAAAGATGGCAATGTGGGACAAGTGTTCCAGCTTGAGACCAAGAGGGCAGCTAACAAAGTCCTTTACCTTGACTTGGTGATCAGCGGTGTCCTGGATAGGGAGAAAAGGTCTTCGTACTCTATGGTGTTGGAGGCATTTGATGGCGGTTCTCCAAGGAAGACTGGTCAGATGGTGCTTGATGTGGTTGTACAGGATATCAATGATCACGCTCCTGTTTTTAACCAGAGTCGATACCATGCCATCATCTCTGAAAGCCTACCTCAGGGCAGCAACATCCTGCAAGTCTTTGCAACAGATGCTGATGAAGGAGATAATGGCCTCGTGCTGTACGAGATAAACCGACGCCAGAGTGACCCCGATCGCTACTTCGTCATCGATCCTCGCTCTGGGGTCATCACGCTCAATAAGCCTTTGGACTATGAGGTAAGGAAGGTTCACGAGCTGGTTGTGCAAGCCAGAGATAATGCAAGCCATCCAGAGATTACCAATGCCTTTGTTACGATCCATGTTCGGGACTATAATGACAATCAACCAACTATGACCATTATTTTTCTCAGCGAGGACGGTTCACCTCAGATCTCAGAAGGTGCTCAGCCGGGTCAATATGTTGCCCGAATCTCTGTCACTGACCCTGATTATGGGGAGTACTCCAACGTCAATGTATCCCTCGAAGGAGGCGATGGGAAATTTGCCCTGACTACCAAGGACAGTATCATCTACCTCATTTATGTAGACCAGTTTCTGGATCGAGAAGAAAGAGATTCTTACGAGCTTCGTGTCATGGCAACTGACTCTGGAACCCCACCGCTTCGAGCAGAGTCCTCATTTACTATTCACGTCACTGATGTCAATGACAACCCACCTCTTTTTGACCAACAGGCTTACAAGCAAACCATACCAGAAGTTGTCTATCCAGGTAGCTTTGTGTTGCAGGTGACCGCAAGGGACAAAGACCAAGGTCCCAATGGTGATGTTCGTTACAGCATCCTACCAGACAAAAAAACACATGCCAGTTGGTTCACCATTGACCCTGTAACTGGTATTATCACCACACAAACCCAGCTGGATTACGAGGCGGACCCAAAACCGAGTATCAAAGTAGTGGCCACTGATGGAGGAAAGCCCCCGTTGTCCTCTACTGCTTTGGTGGAAATCAACCTGCAAGACACTAATGATAATGAGCCAGTCTTTGGAAGCAGCTTCTACAACGTTTCTATCAAGGAGAACACTGCAGCAGGGACCTGCTTCCTTGAGGTACATTTTCATGTATTTTTATTGCATTTTAATCATTGTATTTGTTTATTTCTACTACTTTAGGTTATGTAGCAATACATGCAATAGTCTTTGACTATGTAACAAAACATCTTGTAATGTCAAGTTTTAGAAGCTCATATAAACCTCTTCAAATATCTATGGAAGTTAAGTTGAGAATCCAGGGTAAAGCTGAAAAATGTACATTTTGTGTTAGTAGTTTCACTCACCGATTTGTGATTATGACACGATTAACAGATGTGATCTTTTGAAGAATTACAGAAAGAGTTTTTATGACAGATGGTAATTTGCGTTTTATTTTTCTTTTGAAATGTTGGTTTAAGTCAAGTCTCTTGCTATGATAATTGTTGCCATCGTGTGTCAGTTAGGCCAACTGTCTTCTCAAGCTGTTGTTTCCCCTGTGGAAAAGACATGAAAATTGGGGTATGTTTTCTAACTTCAATTTCTTCCCAATAACAGGCGATTTCCGATTTCAAACCTGGTCCGTAACGTCCGTTTCCAACAGAAGCATCTGTTGAGAATTCCCCTCCAGAACAAACAGTTTAGATAAATACTGGAACTCTGCATTGTTGCTGGTTCATTTACTGTATATTTGGAAAGAGAGGCTGGTCAGAGGAATTTGGTATGTGGGTTCTCTGTATGGAAGAGATGTAGAGAGAAAAAGGAAGAGAGAGAGAGATGGGCAGATTTGCCACACACAGACAAGAATACACTAACTAAAAATGAAGTAAAAAATGAGAAATCAGGGTTTGCCAGGTTATAATAGTAGAGCTATTTGTGATTTCTAAAAGCATAATAGAAGCTGTGTTCTAAAACCTGAGTTGCCTGCTGAGGAAACATTTTATGGGAAACATCCAATGCAAAAAATAATCATAGGTGGGCATGTTAAAATTTATGCCTAGCATCAGGATTTGATGTTATGAGTCAAGTCTACAATTTAGAGCATTTGTATGTGAATTGCTGCCTATTTAGTGTTCTTATAATGGTCCGTTGTTGTATTATAGGCACTAGGGCAGCTTACCAGAATTTGGGACAGCGTTTTATGTATATTAGGCATTTAACAGATATGGTAGGAAAACACCAAAGACAGGATAAACAGTGAGGTTTTTGTTTATTATCCAGTGCTCGGTAGCTGCAGTGCTTATGGCACCAGGCTGCACATATTGGCATGTATACCATCAAACCGGCTGTGGTTCCTGGTTCTGATCCACTGAATCACTTTATATTTATTTTACTTCTATCTAATTGGACAAAAATCTGTGTAGTGCAAGATGAGTCATTAATATTTTTAATCTGTAAAACTGTTAAACATGTATTTATTATTGTCAAATTTAGTAAACGTTTTAGAAGCAAATTGGCTCATAGATGACCTCAATTTATATAATATATATGGTCTAAAACAACAATAACCTCGTTTGTTGGGACTTTGGAGTGATGAATGTTTATTTTTATTTGTTTACTTTTTAACCACTGCCCCCCCCAACACAAACACCCAGCAGTTGTTCAGTCATTTCCTCCAGAAACCTGTCTGTTAAACGCAGAACAGAATAAAATGGTGTATTAGTTACACACTACTGAAAGACAAAACTGCCTTTCATTTATATTCCCATTTCCTTTGTTCTCCCTGGAGTCATTTCTTATGGAAGCAGTCTGCTCTAGTTTTCTGCTCATTGTTTTGGTTATCGAACAGATTTCGTGAGTACGGTGAACTTACCAAACCCTGTCCAGGCAGCCCCTGTTATAGCATGTTGGGAGAACCTGTATATGTTTAACAAAAGTCGCCCCACCCAGTGGTGACAACAATCAACCAATCAGGTAATCTTATATTAACACTGGTCTGATTTCTATTTCTCAGATTCCTAGATTCTGTTTGAAGGAAACTGACTAGTGTTCATTGTCTACCCAGCCTGTTTTTATCAGTTCCCACAATCCACATTGGATAATACGTCTCACATACTGTTTGGACACAAGTGTTTATTGTGTCTGCTATTTGTTCCAGACCACCGTATATGTTCGATTCAGAACAAACAAGATATAAATGGTCTCCTACCCTTTCGGGACTGACTACAGACAAACAAACCTACCAGTGTCATCAATTATTCCAAGAGTGTTTCAGTATGTGCCTTGATTATGTTCACATTTAAACTACAAACTGTAGTGTTTATAAACCGTTCTCAATAGGAAAGATACTCCCATTGAGCCAGACAGCTCTTCAGTGATTTAAACAATTTATATCTCGTGTTTGGGCCTATGAGAAACGTTTGGAACTGATCTGGTAGTATTTTTATTCATTGGCATGGTGGTACCAGGCATGTTGGTTGACAGGTGCAGATAAGTCTTGAGTAGTTTAACAAAGTGTTTTATTCACCTGCCAGAGTTGTTGCAAATCATAGTGTTGAATAATATTTGTTCCTGACTCTAGACAGGAAGACTGATCAGGTTTAATAACCTGGTGCTTGGAGCACATCTGGCTTTATGGATGTAGAGGAAGCTACCCGGGGAACAACTTCCTGTAACACAAGATCAGCCCCCTGGTGGGGTCACATTAAAAAGTGCTCCACGGAAACTGGATCCAGACTGAGACTAGCCACTCTCATGGTCTGTACTGTGTGTGTGTGTAAACTATGCTATGTTCTTTTTTTGTAGTGGCTAGTTATAAACGGTTTACGTTTACATGTAATAATTCCCCCTCAGATTCTTTCCCGCTTATGTTTAAAACATGTTTTCTGCCTAATTAACCTCTTACTGTGTAGGGAAAATAGTTGCTTTATTCACTAAACAAACTGCTCACCATCATAGCTGTTGGTTATGACTGTTCTTAATCTCAAACACTGGTAGAAACCTCAGCACTGTGGGTGGGGGGTGCCGGTATGCTTCATTAATTAGATTTCTCACTCCATATGGCACCAGATTTCCTAGTTTCTCCCTTTCTCTTCATTATCTCAGTATGTTAGTTTCCTTCACCTCATAATTCAAGATATATTGTCTATATTTAATTATATCAGCTGCTTAAGGCAATTACAGTATGCAGTTTAGCAGTTGTTATACAAAAATATAGCATGCTATTATCGGCTAATCAGAATCATGTATTCAATCAGGTAATTATCAACCAATCAGAACTTTGTAATGATGTAAACCCCTCCCTGAGGCGACTTGTGTACAAAAGTTGTGTATACAAGTATTTTAGAATTCCATCACATTCTAAAGAAGGTATTTTAATCCCATCACACTTTTATCATCAATTCTTTGTTTTTCTCACATTTCTTTGCATGTCTTTCCCACTCGGATATTGTCTGAATTCATTATTATTTCTGTGGCTGTCCGTCTCGTCTCTGATCCGCACTGCTGTTGTCTGGGAGATCAACAGAGCAGCTGTGGTGTATCCAGTGACAGTGTTGAGACGGTGTTGGGGCAGCCGTGGTGTTCAGAATCACGCTAATCGAATTTCACAATGTGTCGAGATTACTGCAAATTAGCACGAATCTTCTGGGTTCAGAACTGCTGTGGGACAGCAGGTGGTCGAGGTTGTTGTTCCTTTGAGCCGCGAGGTTGTTGTTGGCGATAATATTACCATAGTGTCATATTTAGTAAATATGGTAACAGATAAGGATGAGGAACATTGATGGGTCGCTATGACTCTACTGTAGGTACATGGAAGCCATCTGGTCTTTATTTGGAGAAGGTTAGAAATGACCTTGCACTCTCTGGAGATCCTGCAACATGATGGATGCAGTCAGGATGAGAAGTTCCTACAGTCTTAATGTCATTTAGCTGCAGACGTTTAAGTTCCGACATTTAACTATCACAGCAGAAAACACGAACAAATAGAGCTGTAGCCGGACACACAAGCCTCTCAACAGAATATAAACCTGCACACACACTTTTATGTTTTTCCATGTTACTTTTATCTTCTCTAAAAGTTCCAGTAACTGAAATGTGGACAACCACAATTTTTCCACAGTTGTGTCTCGACCTCATCGTTTATCTCCTGTATATTTTTCTGTGGTCAGAAAGAGTTTTCAGAATGGAGCTTGTCAAAGTGTGGGGAATGTGTCCCCAGAGCATACGAGACAGAGAATGATAATACAACTTTTAAAAAGTCCAACCAAAAAATAAATGTTATTAAAACTAAATGTCAAAAAAGTTGAAGTTTTGGCTCAGTAGGCTGTAACTCTGTAGATACGGTTTAGTGTGAGGAAACTCTTGAATCTCATAGGTCACCCATTCATAACTACAAGCAAATGAAAGGTGTGTATTGTGCTGTCGCCCTTCTTCCTGTCAGTTTTTGTTCATTTCTGTGTAACTGGTGTGGAAAACAGTGCCGTGAATCCAGTCAAACGGCTAACAAGGCTTAAATTGAAGTGATAAGTGTTTAGTGAAAGGACAAATTATTAGAGGTGACTGGAGACGAGTAATTCCCCCGAATCTGCCTCTCTTTAAATCTTGATCATGCATGTAATACTCGCATTCAAATGCTTCTCTTTCCTTGTGTTGTGTTTGGTTTCCCAAACTTTATTTTCTATTTCAAACTACAGTCGTATTCTTCAAATCTACAGTCTTCACTCTCCAAAATAAGCAGGGCTGTCCCTGCCTTTGTTGAACGTGCAGTAAGCCCTTCCCCTCAAAGAGCTCAGCCTAATTAAATTTAATTACAAGGCTACTGCGCGCATCAGAGCCACAGCCAGTTATAATACCTGCTGAACTGATTTAATGAACAGGTTGAGACAAACGGTACATTAAAGCTTGCTGAGCGGGGGATCCACGTTTGGGTTGGATTGGACCGTAGACCGCAGTGGGGCTCTTCTGCTTTCACTCTCCACTTAACAGTTGCGAACAATTACCTTTTATAAGTTGCAAGACTTTCAGCTTTAGAAAGTGGCTGGAAATGTATGCAGTGAATCTGTCAACTCGGGATGAGGGGCCGTCCAAAGTTTGTGAAATTTACCTCACAATAATGTTTCCATGTAGTTTTACAAAGCTAACTTTTCATAGAATTGTTATATTAGCCACATACACAATGCTATACCCTATACAGATAGTATTGCCATGTTCCTGACAATTACCACATCTGTCTTCAACAAGCATAGCAGTCCATGCTCACATGGACACACAGTGTGCCATTAATTGTGGTTGTTTTAGCCAGTCTGCGGACTCTCAGACACCCAAAGCATCCCTCCCTCGCCCAGTCCAACACACCCAGTAATGTTGCCCTCAACCTGGTTGTCTACTCCATGACCTCCATGTTCTGCCAACTCACGTTTGTAAGATCTTCTGCCAGTTATCCTGTGCCTGGCCCCCATCTTCATGAGATTAACTCTCATTTCTCTCTCTGCGCTACCATTACATAATGCCCTGTCAGGGTTTTTAAGGCTTGTTTGCATTACTTTTAAGAGACTTTACATTACCTCAAGGTTTCTGTTTGATGGGAAGGGGAGCATGCTACATTTTTCCAAACCTCATGTGGAGTTGATTCATCTACACTTGGCAGTGTTGGGGTAAACTTGTTTGAGTTGGCATACGACTGTGGCTGTGCAATATTTGATTCTGTGGAAGAGGCTCTGCTTGCCTGCTGAAGGTGCGTTCAGTCTGTGTTCTCACATTGTGTCATTGTGCTTTCCTTCTGTCCGAATTGACATACTCACTCCTAGTAACTTACTATGAAGTGTTTTCTTAGTTTTATAAAGGACAAATCAGCTTTAGGTATATAAGTTCCAATTGGATAATCTGTGAATGTAAAGTTTTGTTTCCTTGGTTCTTTTAGCTAAACTAGATAAAGACCACCTAGGCTAGACTGGGAAATCAGCTAAAACTTGCCTAGACCAGCAAACAAATTAGTCTGGTTTAGGGTGTTTTTCATAGTATAAGCTATTAATATTATTATTCCTCTTTTAATTGATTTATAGTGTAGTTTAATTAGTAATTGAAGTAAAAATTGTAATAGAATTTTTTGTGTGTGCTATGTCTCTTTTTTCATTTGATTATTTGTACTTTTGAAGCAATGGCTGTTTTACACTCCTTGTGGCCAGTAGAGCATCTGAAACTGTGTTCAGCTGTCACCATTTTGTGTGTGGTGTATTAACTTTACTCTCCCTGAGAAATGTGACGCAAATGTTACATTGTCCCTGTGTTCAAGCCGTTTCAGCTGGCACAGACCATAATTTTCCAGCCTGCATCTATTTCAGAGCGACAACGGACATCCTCTGTACACCTATTGAAAATACCATGTGCTGCAAAGCTTGGAAACATGCCGTTATTGACCTAATGCCTCTGTCAGGCTGGTCAAGATACTGTGGGACACTAAAAAGCTGTAGAAAGAATAGGGAAGAGGTTTCCAGTAGCTGAACTCAGACTGTGTTTGCCTGGCTTCATTTCTGCCAGAAAAAAAGAAACGTTCATTGAATTCTCATCATGTTTTTAAGGTGGAGCCCCTGATTCTTATGACCAGTCTTTGCTCTGCCTGCTGTGCTTTGTTTGAAGCTAACATAGCGACCAACTGTTTCCTCACTATGCTGGAAAATTCTACATCTGTGCATTCTACAGGCTGTGCATTTTAGTAATTAGGACAAGATTTCATTGACTTTCAATGAATTTTGTGTTTGTAATCAACATTCAGTTTGCAGATGCTCCCTTCTTGCAAGGTTCTGGTAGACCAACAAAACTTACCTAGTAGGGCTGGTCAACCAGGATGGTTAATTTTCTGAGGCTTGTTGACCGGCCTTACCAATTGAGTTTGGGTAATCCATCAGCTAGGCCAGCACCAACTACCTCACCATTTTGCCTCAAACCTAGCCTGTACCAATAGTATTGCTGCATTGTAGAAACAAGTTCCATTGCTCTGGTCCTATAGTGCTGATAATTCTCTCCAGGTGATAATTCTGAATGTGGTTTATTGGCCATTTTGGTGCGTTGGGTCAGTCATTTATTGTTTTCAGTAGCGCACAAAGCTCTGAACTCATGTGTTTCTGCCTCAGGATGAGGTTTACCTCTGGAATGCAGGAATTTTGGTGCTCATATGGGGAAAGCGGATGTGAGGGACTTCGGACCTTCAGATCTTCTCACGAGTCCTATTAGCAAAGACTGTTCACTATTAATAAAGGCCATGCACATCTCCGTAATGTTGTGGAGACGTTTCTCTTTGCTCTGTAGTAAACCTTCGTTCTTTTCTGCACATGGTCTTCAAAAGATTGGGCCGATGGGCCGGCCCTGATCAAATAAAACATGTCTGATAAGATCTCTGGACTCTGTTAAATGTTTAAAGAAAAGCTCTCAGCTGTCTCTTGGAATGCTTCAGTGAGAGTCTGTGCCCTTATTGGAGAGCTCCCAGCTAATCAGTTCATATACAGCCTAAATCCTGGATTCAAACACGGATCATTCAGTTCCAGGTGCTGAAAAATAGCAGCGCTTTGTTTGCAGCATGTCCCTGGATAAACCCTGAATCTGTGCTGTGCCAGATGGTTGTGGATCAGCCATTTAGAAGTGTGTTCTTCTTATTGGAGCTCTTGTGAATGAAAGTCACAATAGGACAGTCTTGCTTAAACAGGAAACTGGATTTGGAAGTTGTTGGTCTGTTAATGGTTTTACTTGTACAGATACAAGAATTACAGGTCTGTCATGGGTTTAGTTGGTGTGTCATGCAGCAACAATGGAGGGTAAATAAATGCCCAGTAGTATAAGATCTGCACTTAAATAAAACTAAAGCCATTGATATTTGCTTATTTCCTTAATTTATGCTTTTAGACAGCTTTCAGAGGGTGTGTGTGTGTGTGTGTGTGTGTGTGTGCGAGACTGAGCGAGCAAGAGAGAGAGTGATGTCTGCATGTGGTGCGAGTTATTAGTAAGGAATTGTGCCAGTAGTCATGGTTACCATGACAATCCAAGAGAGAGATGGAGGGAGGTGGGGAGGTGATGTGTGTATGTCTGGTGTGTGTGTGTCCTCTAAAAGGTTTGTGTGTAGGGGGTCGTAATTTGCTTTCAGCCAGTTGGAAGCCGTCCCTTTTGTCCTTTCTCAGACATTTCTATATTTTATGCTTTGTTGAAGAGTGTATGCTCATGGTAAGCTTTGTCTGCTTAATGTCTGTTAGCACTCACTCAAGGGCATGAAAAACAGGCTAATAAATTACAAGTGAGATCCTTTGTAATTCGTTATTTATTGAACTTGAGTACACACATACAGTACAATGATAAATATCCCTTCAGTGTGGAAACAAGACCACTCCCAACATATGAGCACACACACACACACTCTCTCTCTTATCAAACTGCCCATACTGGAGAATTACAGGACAACAGAGAGCAAAATGGCAGCAGACAGTCTATGGGCAGTGAGCCATACTGGTATCACACTGGTAAAAAAATAACACCAGCTCTCCCCAGAGATCTGCAGTCTACTACAACAAAGAGGCATCCTTTCCTTCAGAGGTTCCCCCCACAATCAGCTTTTCCACTACCTATAATCTTCCACTGTTTGTTTGAATCCACCAATCTTTCCACCCCTGTTTGTTTGGTAATTTTAAAATTAAATATGCACGCATCTTGATGCTTTCATTGTATGTTGTTGTTGTTGTTGGCCTGCAGTTGGGTTAGTGTTTAGTGTAGCGGTGGGCGCAAAATGAGATGTCTGAGGGTCTCATGGACTTCTGAGCTGAAGGTGTGGTGAAGTGTAACGTCTGGGGTAAGACATCTGCCATCTACCAACCAGTTATGACTGAACAGCTGGGAGAAAAACACTAGCAAACAGGGTTATTAGCTTGGTTTGGCAAGTATGTTACCATGGTAACCGGAACCATGGGAGGACAGGCGTATTAATGAGGAAAGTAATGCAAGTGTTGGACAACTGCTGTGAAGGAATATGAGGGACATTGATCTCAGTTGATCTCAGTCCATTATATGTACAGTATGTACAGTAAAATCACATTTGTGTAAACATAACACTTCCCTGTCCTGTCTGAATGTTCATTGGTTGGTTAGAATTACTTGAAAAGTTAGATAACAACAGCTATGAACAATAATACTCTGTGATACAACTTATGGTGTAATCTGAAGATCAATAGTCATTATTTGACAGACTAAAGGAATCTAAAAACCCATTTTTATTGACTGCTAAGGAAATTGGTCTTAATCCTCAGCGGTCTTATTTTCCACTGTAGGTAATCTGTTAAGGGCTTATTTCACTGTACTGTACTGTACCGTACTGTACCATACCTTCTGCCACACAGATGCAAACCATTATTCAGCTAAAGAGCAAACCACTCCAACAGAACCTGCGGCTAAAAACACAGTGAAGTTTTGCAGAAACTTTCTGAGCAGCAGTAAGCCCTTTTTTGTTCCATAGTTTAAGAAATTTTATTTGTCAGTCACCATAGGATACAAATCTCCAATTCCTTCCCCCCGTTTTAGCTATAATTTGATGTAATACAAAGCCCTCTGTCTGGGTGGCTAATAGTTAAAAAGGCAAAGGGAGAATCTTGCAAGGTTGGGCAATGATATATTTTTAGATTAACCCATAAGAGCAAAATACTTTGATGGTTTTATCAACCCTTGTTTATTACTTGCAGACAGCTCTAGTTTGTTCCTTGCAGATGTTTAGGGTGCTAGCAAAGATGTAAGATGGGTTTTAATGCTAATGCAGATGGCAGGGAAGTTAGATGGTGACTAATAGTCTTTGAACAGGATTACCTCATCTGTTAAAAACATGATTTGCATCTTTTGTATATTGTAGTGCAGGAAGCTAACACCTCATGCTAATCGGAAATGCACAGTTGGGATCACAGCGCTATACCGATGCTTATCGGCAATCATCAGAATTAGCATTCCTAATAGGAACGTGAAACTCAGAGCTCACCACCATCTGGAGCTTATTTGATGGGAAAATATTTTTGTAGCTGTTGGAAATTTCATTTTTCATATTTAGAGTGAATTAATTTTTTCCCAGTATCCCTTAAAACAGAAACCAGAACATAATTCAAATTCTTCTTTGCCATTTGTATCTCTCTCATGTCAGCATGTGACTGCTGGAGAATGAAGTTTATATATAATAGTCCGTCACTGGGTATTTGTTGTTTTACCCGTACCTGTTTTTTGCAGTTATGCTTCTAATGGAGTTTGTGTCAAGACCAGGTCTTTCAAGATACAGACCAACACCAGATCCATACCAGACCAATACCAGAGACAGGCTTTATGTTTGTCACCCAGACCAAGACTTTTTCAGGCCCTAGTTAAGACACACCCACTCCAGGGTCATGTTTATATAATGTTGGGAGATTTGAAGACAAAGGCTTTAAAATCCAACACTGACAGAACTGTTTATCCAGCAATTTTCCTGAAAGACTCATAAAAGTGATGAGTCATTATAAAGGGTTTAACTCTGAGCTTGTTTGACCTTTAACCCGTGGAAACCAAACTAGGCCTCTGCTTGTCATGTGTTAGGAACTGCAGACTGAAAATAGAGGGCGTGAGTGCACTGGGGGCAGCTTGTGTAGGCTAGAGGCTAGGTGTTAGCTTTTAAGTAGCAGTAATACAGAATGATGGCAATCTTTAGCAAAGTGATGAATTGGGGCTGTGGAGCTAAAAACAATATTATAATCTAACACAATGGCTTGTATCTCTAGAGTGTATACTGTCTCACATTGTGCTTTGTTGCCTGTAGGTCGTAAAGCATGGGTATAGTGTTTAAGCCACATACAGTAACAGTAAGCCACATTGAGGCAAAACAGCCGTCTGATCAAAAGCCAAGTACTGTATTCACAACTAGAGTTTAGCATGTCATTCGCCACCACGGTAGTTAAGATTAGTCAACTAGCTATTAGCTCATCGACTCTTCAAAGACGTTACTGTTGATGTATTGTAGAAGCATTGCTGGTGTTAAACAATCCGAACCTTCCCCATCTCATTGGATCATCGTTTATGCCCAGAACAGTCCAGTCATGGAAAATGATCTAGAGTGTTTCCAGCTGCTGTCAGCTCTTCTGATGTTCTTCTCCCAAACTTCTCCCTTTCTTCAGCCCAAACAATTCAGGACTACAGAGCCTTCCATGACGTTGACTTTGGAGAAGGGCTTTGATGTTGCAGGGCACCTCTTTGATTTATTTTAGGCAGGGGTTCTGAATAATAATTGGTTCTTTGCATTGCTCTACTTTTCAAAACATCCCTTAAGCGTAACCACATCACATCTTCTGGGACGAGGCTGGCGAGGTGTGCTGCTCCTTTTGCAAATACGCTTTACGGGAGATTTACGGGACACAACAGACACCTGAAAGTTCATGTTATCTAGACCCTTGCTTACCTCAAAGATCTCCACCAACTCCTGAAGGTTCCTCATCATATGGTAACAGTCTTTCACAAGCTCTTTGTATGCCACCGCCGTCATATTCATCCTAAACTGTCTTTGAAATATGAAGGGGAAGAAAGCGCCACTAAGGAAAATTTTTCCTCTAAAATGGAAAAGTGCCACATGACCGCTATTTCAAGATAATTAGTCATTCCTGTTTATTTGCTTAACAGACAACTAGGTCCGTGGCAAATCGTACATTTTACACATTAGACTCCTCATTTGTCTCAGGGACGTGGGCTTCAACAGTTTAGATTGAGTGCCTAACCCAAGCCCAGATCCCTGGGCATTACTTCACAATAGTGCCCTTTATTTCAGCTGATGAAATCAACACGTTTTTGGTACAAAGCTGAATTATTTTTTACTGAAAAGAGAAACATTTTTCACAAAGGTCTTTGTTGGTTGATGTATGTGGTAGAGTTTTTAGCTTAATTGATGTGCCCTGTCATGGGGTAACAATATGTGCTTTACAAAGTTCCATGCTTAACTTTTTCTGTCTGTCTGTCTGTCTGTCTGTCTTTTCTTTCATCCTGTCAGTCTGTCTGTTTTGTTCTGTTTTCTGTTTCTTTTTTTTTAGGCATCTGTGTCTGCCTTTAACCAACACTTCATAGTTTTGGTTTAGCAACCGATGCCACTCTACATCTGCTCATAAGAGGACCAGTCTTGGAACAGCAGTTTTAAACAAACCAGCAAACCCCAGGAGATTATGGGATGCTGAATATCTGCCCTTTGACAGGAGGAAATGAGCGGTGTCTAAATAAAGCCAGTTTAAATGAGTCATAGAGAACAGCAGTCAGAGATTTAGCCCCTCTAAACCCCAGCGAGACGACAGGCTAGACACAGGAGCACTACTGGTTCTCAGAGGTCCAGAGATATTAAAGCTCCTTTCATCTGAGTGAAATTAAAACATGGGTGTAAAAACATGCACTGGTTTCCAGTGATATAATTTTGCCTCAGTCTTGGCATGTTGGGTAAGAGGTGAAATATATTTGCTTTTGTTGGAATGTTTTAAAACATGCTGTGCTGATAGTTAAGCTTTACAGCGCATCAGTGGGTATATGTTCTGCCAAAATAGAGTCTTGGGATTTGGGGCTGGGAATATTTTGGGGCAATTTTGGTGATGTAGGGAAGCATGGTAGTGGGGCAATATCGGTTCACTGTGTTGATTTAGTGGAGACTCTTTGTTGTAAAGTTTAAGCTTACCTCTTTTAAACTCTGCACTAGGTCACAGCAAAGTTCAGTCTGACGTGGAAAAAACATTCTTAGTTTCTCCTAATGTTGGACACATTTTAAGAATCCCATTTTAACTTATGCTACAGTATGTGTCTTAAAGGTCAGACTTGATCAGGAAGGCAACAGATTTATTTAAATATATTCTGATATGGTCACAGAGGAATAATTTGCTCAGAGTTTGATTCTAGTTTTGTACTAGTATCATTATTTCTATATTCTCCTATGTTTTGGCAATATTCACATATACATGTTTAGGTACCATTACTTTGTACTTTTGAGTGGCTATTATTTTTGACAGACAGATTGATGAGGTCTGTACATACGAGTGCTCAGATGGCCTGAACAAACCACAGTTTCCAAGGTAGGAAAAAACGTTTCCACTCAGTAACGTGGATATTTTACAAAATAACTGCAACCCTTTATGTATCTTTACTTTAGTCAAAACACTGTGTCTTTAGGGAAGGTTCTTGCAGATTGTGTTTCAGGTCTCACCAAACACACAGCTTGTCTTGACCGTGGTGGTCCGAACTAGAAAGAGGGTGCTGAGTGTTCCATTATTCTGTTATGTGTCAGTCAACACGGAGAGAAACCGTAAAAGACGTTGAAAATAGAGTCCGATGCCAACAGTGAGGAGATGGATCACATTATACACAAGATAAATCACTTCTCATGCTCTCGCTCTCTTACTCACACATGCATTTTATGTTTTTATTACAATGCTAATGATATTTTCCACCCCAGCCCCTAAACATAACCTTGACATAAACCTGTTGTTTATTACTATATTACTGGACCACCTAACATGTCCTCACAGGTTGATTTTATAGTTATTGCTTTATTATATTTGTACACACTCTCACACTCACATACACACACTCACACACATACTCTCACACACACTCCTTATTTTGATATACGTTCCCTACAGCTCAGTGGATATCTTATATCCACATTAATTCAAGCTTCTCAAGCTTATTAACCGGTGCGTGAGGCAATTATTGGCATAGCGCAGTTCAAAGGAAACGAGAAAATGGCAATAATTTTCTCTGTTTTTTTTTCAGTTAAAGGCTGTGGAAAATAGACAGACAGGTCCAGTTTGGCACCAACTGTCTATAATGAAGGAAACTGAGCTGTTGGGCCAGGCGGTGTCCGAGCCACTGTGCTCTGGGCTGTTTTAACCCACACTGAAAGGACATTTAACAGACCACCTACCTTATAACCCCACCTGACAGCTTTATCCTACAGGCTTTATCCTGTCTATTTTCCCCTTTATGTCTTCATTTGTCTCCCTTTGTTTGTCAGTGCATAAGTGTGTCCACGGGACATTGTTTCTGACTTTTTCTTTTTTAAATTCAGTTCATTCTGTCCTCTTTCCTCATCCCTTATTCCAACCTCAACCCTGAGAGATTGTTCAGTGTCCTTAGCCACAGAGAGTCTTGTCTTTCGTTTCATGTCTCTCTATCTCTCGCTCTTCTGTTATTTCTCCTTCACACGAGAGGAGACTGTTGACTAATCTGACTTGAGACAGGATCACGGATCGCAGGCCTTCTCCAGATGTAACCTTAGAGCTGAAGTGGAGTTCAATCCAGGATCAGTCCAGGGTCAGCCCGCCTCAGTGCTTCATCAGAATACATCTGATTTGATTTCAAAGAGCTTTTATGGTGATTTACAGCGCCTGCCGTTGTAAGTAAGATGCTTGTTCATTAGACCTCCTTGTCACCAGCACATGCTACAGATACACACACACACTTTTAAGGGGACATATGAAAAACAGGACTTTGAATGAAGTATCTTGGTTTCAAGAAGTTTTTTTCTGTAACTTTTCTAGTCTATTAGTCTATTTCAGAACTTTTTTAATGAAAATTATTTGAAATTGTTTTTAAAAAATGTGAAAGTGAAGAGTATAAACTATTTAAGTAGAAAGCACTGAAAACATTGGCAGAAATGTGCATTAAAATTTTGATCAGTCCGTTCAGATCACGCTTATGATAGTAAACACAGCCTGTTTAATTGTAAGAGATTAGAGAGGGTGGAAAATGGTTGTGTAATACTAAGTGTAAAACCGTTGTTTTACGCAGTGAGCTGTTGTTCATGTTTTTCTCACTGGTTGTAATTGATTTCAGTTTAGGCTCCAGTTTCCCCAATGACAGCAGCCACACGCTTCTCCACCTTCCCAGTAGATGATTGGACGAGGTCTTACGCTTCTGAAAGTGACAACACATGATCTGATGATGTCACTTAAGTAAAGCAGTGTTCAGCTAAAGTTCAATCTGTGAACTTTAGACATCTGTGAAGTTTCTGCTAGTTGTAGACCTTGTACAGTAGTTGGTTTTTGACTCAATGGGAGTTGTGTAAATGAAATTCATAGCATTGTTTAGCATAGCATAGCATGTTCATGTCCTGGGTTCAGCTGGTGAAGCAGAGCCTGATGGCAGGCCACAGGATGCCACTTTTTGAAAAATCTGGTCCCCAAGTTGTCCCAAGCATGGTTGTCGCTAGCAACATCTCTCTCTCTCTCTCTCTGTTACAGTATGTCAAGCGGAAGTGATCCTTTCAGCAGAGATTGCTGAAGGTCATTGACTGTAGTTTTGCATCCCTGCATGTATTTAACAGGCCTCAATTGGTACAATACACAGCATAATTAACTCTGTATATCAGCGGTACGGTAATGGGCCTTGGTTAGATTATTTAGGTTAGATTCGACTCCCTGTTTAAGCTGAAACGGGAACAGCAGCAGGGGATTCAAGGTTATTCTATTGGCAGGCAAAACCAAAGCCATCTTTTTAGCTTCCAGTAAAATGTAGCAACTGTCATAGTGTCCCACCCCAATTCTACAATCCTCTTATATTCATCATCCACACACCAGGTGGAACGTGATCCCTGCCTCCAGAACCTCAGAACATTTGGGTACAGATGGTGTTAGTCCGCTTGCTGTCCACCCTGCCTGCAGAGCCAGAATGAATGAAAACAGATTCAGTTTCACTCTCTGTCACACTTAAACTGAGAAGGTTCTCTCACAATTTGCGTTCAGGAACACAGATTCATTTAAACAGAGGTAACATACCGTCACATTAGATGCCAACAGCTCATTTATTTCAATTAGCCTGAGACCGATTTAAGTCCTCAGTGTCTGTTGTCTTTATTCCAAGATTTTCCATTAGTTCTCTATTAGCTGCGTCAAGTAATGGGAAAATGGGCATTATTAGCAACAGTGATCTCACTCAATGTGCTTTTAATGCATCTGGTCTATTGGTTAATTTTTCCTCTCAGGGATATTTTAGTAAATTGTTTTAATTGTTCTAGACTTCAACTGTGTTTCCCGGATTTAAAGGAGAGAGAGCTTAAGAAAGCATGTCAGACAGAAAGGGAATGGGATGGAGGTAAATGGGGTCTGGAGGCCCCTCTCTTGTTTCTCCAGAGAGGGTCTCTTTTGGCAGACATGTGTAAATATCTTTACATGTCTGTTTTATCAATCTGCCTGCACTGCTGAGGCTCTCCTCACGCGAGGCGCTGATTGGAAACCCAAGGCCATCTGTCAAGCCTGGGTTTCAACAATTGGATTTTGCAAACAAGACCGCCAGTGCTGAACAAGTGCTCGCTCCCCTGATGTTAGGTGCTGTGGACCTGACAGTGGTACTGCGTAAGAGCTCTGGGTTCTGTAGTTTAAACATTGCAGAACAGATTTCAATGAATTAAAAATAAATTAAAGATGCTTGTGGGAATTTGTAGAGGACGGTTCTCACAGAACGCGTTTTTGTGTTTGAAGAATAGTGGAATAGAATTAGAACAGAAGGTGTGCTTGGAAGGTTGGGGTCGCCATTTTGAAAATGGTAATCGTTGCAAGATGCACAAATAAATACAAAAGTTATGAAGTGAAATTAAAGTACCTAGTGTGTTTTACAGAGACCAACAATTAAAAAGTAAGAGATGGATGAAGAACGAGTCCTGTGTGGATAGGGTCTTTTGTAAGAATAACTCCAGCTGTGCTAAACTGATGATGGGGTTTGTGTATGATTTAAGGTTAAGTGTTTAACTTCTCGGGGTCGCTCGGGTTAGGCAAGCGATGAGAGATAACACAACAACCAGAGTTCCTGCTTACCGGTCAAATTACAATCGCAGTTTTAAGGTCAGAGGTTAGAGGTCAGAGTGCTAGCGCAGGAATGCTAAACTATGTCAAAGAGCTTATCCGGTCTCAGCATTACACATCTCTAACTGATCACAGATCAGTACCAAAAGCCCATTTCTGCCTAAACTTCCTAGAGTCCAGCCAGTGTGACTTGTTCTGTTAACACGACAGTCACATCACACTGGGGTCATGAGATGATATTTATAAACATCTACCAGCTGGTAACATGTCTATTAACACTTCTGATCCTAATGAGCACCAGTCTTTCAACACGGTGCCAAGCAACTGGCCACATGGGGACCGTGTGACATCTACGTGGCCCCAAAGGTTGAGGGCCAGACTTTTGCTGTCTTGCTATGTAACTGAGTAGAAACCTAAACCAACCCTGTAATAAGTCGCTTGTTCATTGCTTGTTTATGGTCTATGGCTGCTCATGTTCAGGAACCATCTGGAATGAATCTCTGTTTTGAAACCTAAGATCTGAACGCTGGATCAACATGTTGTCTTGTTTTCATCTCTGTTTCTTTATATGCAACTCTCATTATCTTTTATTCTCATTTTGGCATGTTACCACCCTGTAAAGAAGGACTCTCTGTTTGAGCGGAGAGCCATGAATCTCATCCGCATCTTACAGAGAACAGCCTCGGTCTCAGCTGTCATAACTTGTGACTAATCTTAACTGGAATGCCGTAGCTGAGCCATAAGTAAGAGAATGGAAGAACCAAACAAAAAACAGAACAAAGTGAAAATTAAACAAACAGATGTAGAGAGAGACAGAGAGAATGTGAAAGCCAGCATCAAAGGACAGTTTAGTAAAATCAATGAAGACATTTATGACCCACATGAAATGATTGAATTAATGTGGAGAGTCATAAAATGGTTAGTGTTTAGTGTTTATGGTGATACATGGATGAAATGCATGACAGTTTTTAAGACAATAAGGAATGTTTCTCCGCTGGTTTTATCATTATGCACTGTGAGAATGTTTGTTTGAAAATGAAGCAGGCGTTTGTTTTGTCTTTGCTAACTGAAGGCTTTCAGAGCTACATTATGAAAGTATGAACCATTTGCTGAACCTCTAAGTGCTGAGGTGTCGGACTTAACTTATCACAAAATGCTTTGAAATACTTGATTCTGATCAATTGTCATGATCAGAATCAATCTGATCAATCAACGTACATGTATGTGTGTGTATGTGTATATATATATATATATATATCAACAAAATCAATAAAAAACAGCAGAGGGAAGAAAAGATCCTAAAAGACAGTTTGTAAATCATGATGCACTCTTAATTCCTCACTGTTCAACACAGCTTGAAGTCGACCCGCTCAGCTAACCCACATTGTCTTTTTGGCTTCTCACCTTCAGAACAGGCCTTGACTGCTGACAGCTTGGACATCCCATGTGAGCGTAACGGGGGCCGGGAGGGGAAATTAAAAAGCGTTTGATTGATTACACCTCTTCATTCCCTGGATGGAACCTCCCCTCCTCCCCCAGCAAGCTGTAGTGTTTTCGTCAGTCCTAACAGCTTTGTTTTTTTTGAAGGCACCACATCAGCAGAAACCGAAGCGCTGGTCTGCGCTGATGTCACTGGTTTAGCTCTCATGGTGCTGCCTGGGCACTTCTCAGCTCAGCTACTCAAAGGTAACATAAGAAGAGTGCGTTTGTTGTTTTTAGGAGGTTGTTTGTGTTGAAGAAGGTGTTGCGGTGGTGCTGTTTAAAAAAATAACGGGGTTTGGATTGAGAGGCGAGGCATTTGAGGGTTTCTTAATAGAACGCACGTTTAACATTGTGCAAACAAGGTTAGCCACGTGAAAAATATACAGCACATTTCTTTCCATTGGTTTCAACAGTCTATGCCTTTATTGACCCCATTGTGGGTCAGGGTAAAACCGATGTCACAAATTCAATCACCCGTTTTCAGGGCTTAACTAATGCAACAACAAGCACCCTTCAGCCCTCACAGTCCCTTCTGAGGGCTGCCAGATGTGTTTGCAGCTGTAGCGTGACTCGTGCTATTACCTGTAGATTAAACGTTCGAAAATCACACAAAGCACCCTCTTTGTTTTTGCCTCATCAATTTCCATCGCCCCATTTTGTTCGAGTATTGGTGTTGGCAGATTTGAGTTTCAAACATATGCAGCTCAATCTTACAGCAGTCTAAACCTGGTGACCTCAGTCTTCTCAGTCTCTCCCCCTGAGAAATACAGCTTTACCCTTGTGAAGGTAATTTTCTCGACCTTGTCCGTATCCACAGCCAACACCAGAAGGGGTGGCCAGGACACGAGACCATCAGAAGTGTAAACATACTCCAAACTGTAGACTCACTGGAAGCCAAAAGAGCTAAACAAATAGACTATCCTCTTCAGCACAGTATCCCTGAAGGCCCTGGGTCTGCTCACTCGTCCGTCAGTGAGAACAGAAAGCTTTTGAGCCCATGTATGTCTTCGTTTATAAGCACATATTAATCAGCGTGTGTGAGTGTTTATGCGTGGGTATGCCTTGCGATATATCATAGACAATCTCTCTTTATGTTATTGTCTTTGTGCTGACATCATGCTTGGAAAAGCAATTATGTAAACTGTTTGGAAAGCATTTTGGTGGTTTAACCTCATAGATTCGCTGGCCTCCTGGGAAATTCTCCTACAGTTCTTGTTGGTTTATCTGTCCACTATCAGTGCAGTCAGGTTTTGGCATCACTGAGGCAGCACAGAATGATGCTGACATCTATCTCCATGGTAACCGGTCTAAGGGAAAAAACTCCCAGTGTACGGTTTCATTTAAACGCTTCAATAATTAATCGCAATGCAGGAGGTCGTAGGTTTGGTGTTTAAGAATGCACAGATGCTGTTAGGCTCTGAAGCACTTGTTGGATGTTTTCAGTGGTAGGTTGTGATCCTACGCAGACCTCAATTCTGTTTTGTGTTACAGCTTTACTTATAGTGTAATGAAAGTCTTGGACTTGAATTAAGGCTAATAAAGAATTTGGCAGGACATTTGTGTTATGACAGGAAGTGACAGAAAGCATGGAATCCTTTTGTTTGTTGCTATGTTGTTACCTACGGATTGTGTCACAGGTCTATTTAAGAATTATTTTATATAAATTAATCAAAATCAATTTCTTGTTGGAATGCAGAACAAATTGCTAGAATTTGTTACAGGCTTCACCCTTTAGTTTATACTTGATTGACTTTATTTATATTTAGTATAATTTAAACTGAAATTTAAGAGATTATTGTATTGTTTTTTTACTGTAATGAGAGAATGAATGAGTAAATATTGTAAGTAAAATGTCTGCATGCATTACAGTAATGACAGCTTGGAGGAAAACATTACTTTTGATGCATAACAGTACTTGGACATTAATTTTTGCATTCTCTTGCGTATGCTTCAGAAAATGACCAACTAATTCCTGGAAATATACAGACTGTGGCTTTAAAGGGTTCGTTTGGCAAATTTCTGTGATGCAAAAACAATGTGTGTTTCTCATCAAGCCGGTTGCATTAACTCTCATAACTCGTCCATCTAAAACCTTCCTGAACAAACAGCATGTGTTGGTGATTAGGTGTAAGATTGCACTCTGACCGGGGTAAAAGGGTCAAGTGTACCGCAGGAGACACGACTTAACAGCCATGTTAGTTCTGCTCCACACCTGATAAATGTAATACTGCTGACCCTCAGCCCTTCTGATTGATTGAAACGTGTCTTGCTGCGTGAAACGATTTTCTTTGGCATACCAGAATTCAATCCTTCACAGATAGAAGCATTTAAACAACCACAGACTCTGAATGGCACCTTCACACTGCAGGTATAGGAATGCTGGAAGCATATCGGTTTTGCTTGTACTACATTTTCTCATCAGCATTATCTCAGATTATGTTTCCTATTCATTTAACATGGGTTGACCCACCATGTTTAAACCCCCACCGTGTTAAGAGAGAATTAGCTTATTTAGGTGCAGTAAAAGGCTGCACTAGTGCTGAAACATACCTCCATAGCATTTCACTGACTTTAAACCTCTCATTATGGAAGCCATTACTTAAAGTTACCTCAGAATCAAAGCCTGTTTTGCCTTTTTGTGCCCTGCCTGCTTTAGGGTTAACAGCACTGCTCAGTTGGCACACGCAGGACAGAAATGATCACTTTTGTATCATCTCTGTGATTTGAATCAAGTCTTTTTAAGACTACACTGGAAAAAAACTAAAAGGGTTTTTAAGAAATCTATGGAGGAAGAACTGTTGCTTTTCCTGTTTTTTTGACACTACTGAATTCAAATTAATGCTAACATAAACTCTCTTTAACTTGTGCTAATTGTCACTATGTGTCACTTTCACTTTCTATTGTAATGTGAGTGAAACTGGACAGTACACGATAAACAGTGTAGTGAGGGATTTCATTTTAGTCATTTTTGTTTCATTTATTGGATTCTGAAAGGTTTTCATTAACTGAAATGTTATTTTTTTAATTTTATAAATCTTTAGTGTTTAATATTAAATTCACAGTGATGCTCTGCAGCTTTGCTATTCACAGTGGCACAGTGCAATAAATTGCTTAGTGAACTGTGCAGCTGCACGTTGCGTTAATAACAGCCACATTTTTAAAATGTTATAACATTTAGCAAGATGTCAGTCAATAACAGATTGTGAGACCAATGAGAATTATATTTTGATTTAGTAGCAAAAATAACAGTTTCTATCAAGCGTTCACCAACAAAAGAAATGGACTAAGCAGGCATGGTTTATTTGTGTGTCCCTGTGTGATGTTGAGAATTCCTGTCATTCTATGTGTTTTCATCAAAAGCCGATTCACCACGGATACAGTCAAAACCAGTCATGAAAATAATTACTGTCTATCATTTTAAACAAACTACCGCTTTTGCAACTAGCTAGAGATGTAAATTACTTGGTATTGCTAATTGTTTTTTCCTGTTCAATAATAGCCCCTGATTCATTTGCATATCTTTCAGTGGCTTATCCAATCGAAATGACGGCCTATATGATGGCACAGTAGCAACAGCCCAAGTGCTTGGCAAGCTTCGATGGAAAAAAACATGCCAAAACCCAGAGGATAACAGCTGTATGTATAGACTGTCTGTTCACCCACACCAACAAAGCTGCAGCTCCACCAATTACTTGCTGTGTGTATGCAGTTGTCTAAAGTGGTTCAGCTGCAGATTACAAATTAATTCCATGTTTTTGGTGCAATTGTCTTGTGTGTGAATCCACTTATGTGTAAAATTAGGTATGACAAAATATTTAATTTAGTTTAATTAAGTCTTGAAAGCTGAGGTGTGAAATCTGCCCTGCTGCGGTTTTAATCTTTACTTTCTTTGTTGGGAAAATGCTTCGTGTTTTGCTAGCAACTCAAACATGCTAGCATTGATCCTAAAATCTCTTTGAGGAAACGTTTAGCTTAAAAGACATCATAACAGAATTTAAAGAACCATAGCAAAGTTTGGTTTGAGATTTTAGTGGGAAACAAAAGCTTTGATGTTAATCTTAAACATATTGAACCACGGTTGCTGTGTGTTGTTTATTTTTACAACATCAAACTCTGAAATTTTGCTGTTTATGACCCGCTCATAATTCTGAGTTATGAGGAAAACTGACGTGTTGATGCATTGTTGTTCTGTTTTATGACACTATGAAGGACCCTTGATAGTTTGAGACTCAGGTAATGCGTCACAGCCCCCAAAATTTATTGTGTTAGCAACTCGTGATCTCAGTGTTTCCTCATTGTTTAATGGACATTTGTTGGAAGCCAAAAGAAATGTCAGCGATATTAACTAGAGCATTACAACACAGATTTTACCAACTGTGCTGTTTGCTCTCACGAAACGGCAGCTGTTCTATACCGCCAGGAAAATATTAAGGGAAGCATGTTGCATTAAAAGATAGTATAATCTACCGGTTATTAAAAATAGATGCTGGACAGATATAAGTGTAAAGCTAATGTCTTCTCAGGATGGTTGGAGCCTTGAAGAACCTTGAGGAAAACCAAGTGGCCTTAGCGGTACAAGTGAAGCCAGTATCGCATTAGCAAAGCTTCCGCTCTGCTTTCACTAACAATAGATGCCTTTTCCTGCTTTATTGCACAATTTCCTGCGAGGTTGCGGTCTTCATTTTTCCATTTCTCAAAGTTTGTAAAGTGACATAGGTTTTACCGGTCCATTATGTGTTGCTGTGAAAACAAAATAATAACCAGGTAAGAGTTTTTACGAGTCAGTTAGCGCATGGCATGTGCAAAAAGCAGTTTTAGGAGTGATTTAACTTTATGCCAGTAGACATGGCAGCAGTTATTCATCAAATTATGATCAAATGGTATAATGTGTTTATATTGTATGATGTGTCTGTATTGCCAGTTCAGGTGTCTAGATCACAACAGTAAACTGAGGCCATAGAACCGCAGATAAGATGCTGTAGAATCAAGTGTTAAAACAACACAGTTGACTACGGTAGGAGATCATGGTCATCATGGTTAGTTAATATTGACACACCAAGCAAAAACACTGATTGTGCAAGCATCCCTGGGCTGTTGTGTTTACCTGGAGGAGGTGTGTGTGTACATTCTGTCAGACAGACAGGAAGTCAGAGGTGGAAAAGCAGTAGATAGACTTTCCTCAGACGGAAAAGGAGATTGTTGTCTGGCAGCCCCACATTCCTCCTGGGCCCTCGCAATCACACTTTACCAGTCCTGGTTAAACATGCAAGACTGATAAGTGAGACTTAGAAGCGTAGGGTAGCCTAATCCACACACAACTGGGTGGGTATAGCAGTGCCATTGCTCTCGGCCTGTACTAGCATACTATGCTAAAGTACACATAATGCTAATTGATTTTGTCATCAGTTATTTTGTCAACAGATATATGAGAAACTAGAATAACTTTGAGTTAGCTTAGTAGCAACACTTAGCTCGGTGTTCCTGTGTAGCTCAGTTGGTAGAGCATTGTGTTGGAAGTGCAAAGGTTGGGGGTTTGATTCCCAGAGAGCACATGTACTGATAAAAATGTATAACCTGAATGTACTGTAAGTCACTTTGGATAAAAGCATCAGCCAAATGCATAAATGCATGTAAATGTAGTAGCAAGCGTTTCAAAAAGTAACTCATCATTTAAAATTTCCTGTGTTTTCATCCAGGACTAATCAATTGTTATTGATAACTTTTGTTTTACGAATGGATGAGAATGTGATGTTATTCAGAAGTAGATCTGTTCATGGCTCATTTCTTCTCTGGAGTGAAGCAATTACAGACACAGCGATGGTTTTTCTAGCTGTCCAAACTCCATCAACCCTCTTTTTAGTAATGTGTGTCTAGCAAATATAAGCTTGATTAATTTCATAGCATAACAATGAGGTATGTCAAGCCTGTAAAGCTAAACATGGCAAGGTGACGTTCGTAGGGTAGATTTTTTTGGCCTTACGCAAAACTTGGATCATGGTTTTGTTTATTGTACCGCGAAAGAACGATGAATAACTTGAGTCTCTGATTCTTTTCTGATAAGTAGAGGTCAGGGAGTTGCTTGGCGAAGGCTAGACATGAGCTTAAATAAACTAGCTGTGTTGATCTGTTTATACTTCGACTGTTCATCCAAAAAACAGTAGTTGTAGAATTTGTAGAGAGCCACTCCTAGAATATATTACAGTAGTGTTTAGTGAGAAAAAATGACTGTCTTTCTAAACTTGAATGACTTTATTTCATCTTTGTTTTCAGGAGATGTCATCTTTGCATTCGTTGGATATTTATTTTGTATATTTCTATGTAGTTCAAATTCAGTAGCTAGTTGTGGTGACCCAACAAACCTGAAAAAGATATACTCAAAGGAAACCACTGTAATGTTGTGTGAAATAGTTTGAGCCCTTGATAAGTCCTGTTTTGATTGATTGATAGTCTTTTATTTGAACAATGGTGCCAATGCAATTTAGATAATTTATGGGCTGAGCGATGGGGAAATCCTGTACGTTTTGTGTCGATATGAGTGTGTTTGTTTTTTTTTTTTTTTAGAGGCAGAGAAATATAGGGAAAGAAAAACTGTATGCATGAGTTTAGAGAGAAGATGGCTGGTGTATTAACTAAACTCGTATACACAGAGACCATTGTGCGTTCTGAATTTGGTGCCTAACCCCATCTGACGGCCCGGTTTGGAATAGGCCTGCAGGGAATTAAGTGTTTAGGGTAAAATTTTACAAGGCTATGTTGTTGGAGACAAACTGAGCCCCCAATGCCATGCCCTCAGTCTTCATTAAAGTCAGTTTAGTCAAACTCATCAACTGCAGTAAATAAGTTGTGATGTTCAAAGATGTTGGCAGCTCACTGTTGTTTTATTTGACTGCGGCTATGTAAGAAATGGCAGAAAGTATCACTCAGATGACTCAGATTTATCACTCAGTTTTGGGCATTTGGTGTTGAAATCAATGAAATGACTGTAGTAGAGTGTTTTCACATCTGTAGTGTTGAAAATGAAGGTGACGTATTTAGCCTGCTTGCATTGGGTAATTCCTATGACATCAGTCAAAGGCTTGTTGTTATCGTCGCCCTGCTCCACATGTCAGCAGGTCAGGGCCTGAAATTGGGAAGTGTGAGGCGATGCATCTTCAGTTTCCCAAACCATAAGGAGCAATGCTAGCAAATCAGTCCCTGCACCTGTGTGTGATGCTGATAGTTAGCGTAACAGAACTAAACCACATTGTTTTACTAGTGCCCCTAACCCTAAATGCAGCTTGTAAAAAAGTGCTAAAGATCAGACAAGTCTAGAGCCCAGAATATCATGAGCCCTTAACACCCATTTAGAACAACCTAGCAACAATTTAGCAACACATATCAAATATAGCTTAGCAACCATATAGCATATATCAACCACTCACAGAATCCTAACATTGTGACAAGTCTTTCACACTCAAGAATCTCTCACATTGTCTTTAAAAATATATAAAAATGTAGGTTTTTCTGACTGCTAGGCAAACGAAATGAGTGCAGCTCTTAAGATTATATTGAGCTTTAACTTCAGTACCACTACACTGAAAAAGAATGGCAGATGAAGACTTATGAGAGAACATCAAGGGGTCTTATCAGGAGTTCTCTCTCTCTCTCACACACACACACACACACACTCTTTTATTATTCTGCCTTTTATCTCACAGCCAGTGCTGAGCCCAGCTGAACATGACCCAGCAATGGTCTGCCAGCTAAGCTCGATTACTGGGTCTCTGTGTCCTATTTGAGGACTCTCACCATTCCTGAAAGAAGAGAAATAACAAGGGAATGTCCAGGCCAGCAGTGATCTTTCAGAGGTCAGAAAAACATGTTAAAGTGATAGGGTATGACTGGTGTCTGCATTACACTGTGGATTGTTCTAGAATAGCGTGCTTGGAGACTTAAAAAGGCCAGGTAGGTAAATCTCAGGTAAATCTTTCTCCTCAGGTAAATCTGAGGAGAAGACCTTGTTGTCATACAATATATTATCCAATGATAAAATCAAATTAGATATTTTAAATGAGAATTATGGCCTGAAGGTAAATATGTACTGTAGACAGAAAGATTCTGACCAACACACAGACACTCCCACAGGGTCACTCGAGGCCGGAATAAACGTGCCGTGTGAAAGTCAAGGAAAGGGCAGACAGAACCTAGACGGAAGT
Source organism: Yasuhikotakia modesta (assembly GCA_036877545.1). Taxonomy (NCBI): domain Eukaryota; kingdom Metazoa; phylum Chordata; class Actinopteri; order Cypriniformes; family Botiidae; genus Yasuhikotakia; species Yasuhikotakia modesta. Next base: position 6,706 of record JBAJNP010002967.1, on the reverse strand, counting down.
CCGGCAGGTTTCCTGGGACAGGAAGAGAACTTCACAGAAACCTTCTGTGTAAACCTGCAAAAACTCCTGAAGGAGGAGTCGGTTTGAAACACGTTTCTTTGTCTTTCAGATTCCGGCAAAACATGAAGGAGATATTAGTGGTTCCCACTCGGATTTGCTTTGTTTTCTCAGACAGAACGTGGAGAAAAAATAATAACAGACGGTTTTGGAATAATACTGTGAGACCCCAATGTGCAGATGATGTGCCTGAAGACAAATGCTGTATTTCACGGCAGTTACTTTTGCTCTAGGTGACATTTAGGAAATATGAAGTTAAGTAAATATAATAAATATTCCTGATAGTGATGACCTTGTAGCAGAGCTGTGAGTATTTTTATAGCGCTGAGAGTTTTACCACTCGTTTACTCGTGTGAAACGAATATAATTGGATGATAGGAAGCAGGGGAAGAACTAATACAATGAGTTGAAGTGAATTAATTATTGTATTTATCTTGGACTCTGTGTAACATAGATTGTATTAAATACTAAGAGGCCACTATTGTTACTGTATAGCAACCTCATAGAGGACAGCCGCTCAAGGGCAACACTTACTGTAATACTCCAACTGACCAGTCCAGAGCCCACCCTGAAAGCAAATCCAATTTAGGGGTCTTTGATCAGCTAATCACCTTCATGCTAGCCCTGTTTGAACACACATATCATGTGATGAGGAGAGCTTTGTGCCTTTACTTTAAGTTCATTTTGAAGTCTTATTTTGCTGGCACTGCTTAGGCCCTGAGGCAAAGTGATTCAAGGATAATCTCATCTTCTTCAGTTTGTATTGGCCCCAAAACTCCTCAACTCTTGCTACATTTTCCAAAACATATTCCTTAACTCCTTGTTTGCATCCCACATGTGGGAATTAGCGAAAGAGACCGCAAATCTCTGTGTACAGCTCACCTCCGAAACACGTCATCACCTCCGGTACATCAGTGATCAATCTACAGTAACAAGTTTGATGAAATAATGTGAAGATAATGTGAGAAACCAGGTCTGGTGGTGCTGTGGGGCTTAGCAGGTGTGAGGCGAGAAGATCCACCAGTATGGATTCCATCCCTGGTGGTGACTCTAAAAGTGTTCCCTGTTATGTCTACAAGATTGGATGTAAGGTCTCTGATTTCAGTGTTGTAACAGATGTGATGTGTCACAATGGGTCTTGTAAAGCAGTGCTTTTGGAAAAGAATGAATTCTGACATAATGGAGTTCTGTATCTACAAAGACTTTAAGGTGGAGGAATTAGTCATACATTTATCCAAAATGTTGTCATTTTCCATAGGAAAGGAAAGTCACAAGTCCCCTTCAGTGTTCACAGCATCTTAATCGTTACCCCTAGAGACTGAGAATTAGTAGAGCGTAAATGGAGACTTTAGCTTAATTCCCCAGTCCTCAGTGAGGTCATGACTGATTTAATATATGGGCACTCATAACAGGTATGCTGAAGAGACTTTAATTTGAAGCAATAAAGCCTAAAGGAACAGTTACTAAAGCCTGTCACACCACAAATAGGAAATACTGAAGCTTTGTTTCTTAGCTGTGGGTGTTGTGCGATGTCCTGAGATGTTGCGCGATGTCCTGAGATGTTGCGCGATGTCCTGAGATGTTGCGCGATGTCCTGAGATGTTGTATTTGAATGAATGATAATTGTAACAATACAGACAGTGTTTAAAAGAGCCTCAAATGCATCCGTTTCATTCTTTGTAATGAAACAATTGACTTTATGGACAGTCTACAGCTCTTCTATCACCTCCATGTTTCTCTTTTGATTTTAGGGATGGATGTTTTTGCACAATAACCTCATTTACACACACTTGACTTTATTTGGTGGCCAGTGTTACTGGTAAGAACATTAACTGGAGAAAACACTTTTTTGTTTGTTTTTGTTTAAGTAATACACACAACATTTGTTTGTAGTTGTTTTAGTGTTTGTTGCAAACCTATTTTTAAGTAATAAGATTTGGCAGTCAAATCATTGCTGGGTTGTACCGTTTTAAGTTTGTATCCCCTGAGGGAATAATTCCAATTAGGCTGATGTCAAACACTGGTCAGATAGCAGCTGGTCCTGCTTTCTAATAGCCATTTGCATTAAGAGAAGACTGCCACACTGGCAAAATTACACCTTTTATTTAGCCTTGATTAGGCTTTGTAATATCCATGCACAGCTATGCAGGAACGGTCTGCTTTAAGGTTAAACCATCTCGTGAGGACCAGGTCTTGATTTAATGTTCCCTTGGAAGTTCACCGCACACAAACACACGTGCTCACGTGAGCATGTATGTGCCGGGTCGCTCATCTCTCCCGCGATGCTCTCGGCCCGGCTCTATCCGTCCCAGCTGGAGCTGCGTGACCTCTGACCCTTGCGCTATCTTGCACTCAGCCAGCATGTTTTTCTTGGCCGTCTTCAGAGCCAAAAGTGTAGAAAATAGAGCGCAAGTTGGACCAAGCTGGTTTGTACTGTCTGGAGAATGTTTGTGTGTGTGTGTGTTTGTGAGTGTGCGTGTGTGTGTTTGCAAGCGTTTATCCCTAAAAGCACTTTATATATGGCCGTTTCTTGTAAGTTAGTGGATGCATATGGGTACACAGGAAGTGCTGTGATAATTTATGATCCCTTTCCACAAGGGACAAACTTAATTATCTGCTGAGCATGTGGTGCAAACCACCATGGTTTGCTTTGATCCATCCGTCCGTGTCCACATGCTGTAACAGGGCTGCTGTGTGCTAGACAGCAAGGCAGTGACGGTTACGTCCACATATCTGGGCAGCCGGCGATTCGCTGACAGCTTTATTTCTGTTCTCATGTCCCTGCTAAGCTCCTCGGAAGTTCCCCTCTGAGGAACATCATGGCACCCTTGAGCTTTTGAGGTAGCAGGTGCTTCAGATAATGTGAGATGCATGTGGACTGGTGAGAGGTGGGATTGATTGGTGCGTGAAAGAGTGTGTGTCCGTGTCGGGGGCTTTGGGGGTCTGATCTAACTATAATTTATAGCTAGAGACATAATGAGCTCAATTACTCTATAAAAATGACAGAGTGTGCGAGAGAGAGACTCATAAAGAAAACTCAGATTCATGTTTTCCCTAGACTAGCTTCTTAACTAGCATAACCAGCAAGAGTTTCTTGGTCGACCAGAACAACTAGGTTACTGCTGGTTTCATCAGCTTTGTCTTTGATATATTTTCTAACTTTTCAGACACGAATGAGGCGTTTTTTGTTGACTTTGTTGAGCGGAGAGCTTAAAAAAAATAAGTGAAATTTGAGTACACACTAAAATCAACCTTGGCAAATTTGAGCACGTTTTGAGACAATGTTGAGATTTGTAGGAGAAACGTTTTAGCTACTAAAGAGGTCTAATTTGTAATTGTTTTGTATTTTGGAGTGAGAAGCGAGATACGCAATGGAAATGAATTGAAGAACTTTGACCCGCTTGGAATGTGTTCTGAATAAACTTCTTCCTACCTAGAATTGTCTTTCGGTACCATCTCCACTTCCATAACTCTCTCCATATGAGATAATTCAAATAAATAATGACCTTTTCCACTAACAGCCTAATACTGCACAGTGTATGAAAACAGCACTGTTCATTTCCTTCAGTCAGACCTGTAAGGTTCAGTAATGATGTAAGTATGTCTTATTGTTTGATGTTGTTTCTCTAACCCATATGTACTGTATCACTGTCATCTGTCTCTCACTGTAATCTCTCCCTACATTTCTCATTTCAGTTCAGCTGTCCGGTTAATGTCCCCTGGGGTCCTGATCGTTTTTCACAGTCACGGAGTCCCTGACTGGGAATTTTGCCCTTTAAAGCTAGAGGAATATGTATTGTATGTGGTGATCAATACATTTTTTTCCCTCCAGATAATTCCGGAATAAACAAACAGTGCTTTTATTTTCACACACACACATACACACACACACACACACACACACACACATATATATATATATAAGGGACTTGTATATAAATATATATATAAATGATCGGTCAGTACAGGGTAAATCAGGTTTAGTGAACTTTATGACACTCTTACAAATACAAAATCTAGTTACGGTTTGTGTGAAAGCAATATGTCACATTAGCCCTGGGTTTGGATGGTGTATGGAGTTGTCGGCTATCAATTGGCAGGCATTTATTTTGATTTCTGTGGTCATAAAAGTGTGTGTGTGTGCTCACTTAGGCATAATTCAATATGGCTTCCATTAGACAGATTGGAGGAGTTCTGCTAAAGCCTTTTTCAAGGCCCTAACAGTTAGCATTACTCTCTCAGGGGAAGCGCTTTTTCTTTCCCTTCCCCCTTTTTCTTTCTCTCTTTTCCTCTTTCTGTCTTTACCTCTTTCTCTCTCTCTCTCTCTCTCTCTCTCAAGAACCCACAAACACTTACACACTCATAGAACTCGATGGCCAGCCCATGAACTCACCTCACAGGTTAGGGGGTCCCATGATTTTGGGAAACCTAAACTTGTGTTGTGTAATACAAACCCAGAAGAATTTTAGGAATTAAGCTGGTATGTATGAGGTTAAAGGATGTCGTTTTAAATGATTTCTGTCTTTCTTGTGCCCTTATCATGGGGTGGTGATAAGACCTAAGTCAATTGTGAGATATTGTAGGGAAGTACAACTGACCTGCTCAGTCTGTACTTTGGTCTGTTGGTCTCTGGGTTTTAGGTAATTGATTTCAGTCCTTAGACTTGTTTTTCCCAGAACTTTGTTTTCTTTTCGACTACAGTCATAAATGAATGGAAAATGGCTTTTTTACTTTTTTAGGTGAACTAGCTCTATAGTGTTTTTATAGTCTCTTAGCAAATAAGAGTTTTAAGTAAGTTCTTTGTGTTTGTGTTTGTGTAGTTCAAACATTTAAATAATTCTGAAATATTTCCTGTACTGCAACAGACGATATTTAATAAAACGCACTGGTTGGGTTAAACTTTGTAAAGATAAGAGAGGAATAATGTTACGTTCAACAGTTGAGAAAAAAACAAGTAATTTTTATTAGAATATCATATTTTTCTTAGATATCCGAGACAATTTGTCATGGTTATTGTGTTCCTATAATCCTCTCTAATGAATCTGAGTTGCCCAGCCACTCTCTGATTTTACCTTTTGACACTGTCTTGCTTGACCTGTAATGCTAGAATGACCCATAAAATCATGACCTTTCCGATTCATAGGTGCCCTGTTAGAGTTCAACACAAGCACTGAACTCACATGACTCTGAATTCATTTGATCTATTGCTCCAAACTTAGAAAGTGAGTGTATGTTTGTATATAGATATAAAGAGGGTAACAGCTTTTCACAGTTTAATTAGGTTACACAGAGTCTGTGACCCTGTGACATCATAGCTCCGCATATCCCGGTACTAATTGAATTTCTCAGACCCTGTGAAATGAGAAGGGTGAGGAAGATGAGTTTGTGCATGTGCTTTATTTAAAGATAACAGGTGGTCTTTCATTGTCTGACTATGTGGCATGTGTCACAGTTAAATAAACAGCTTATTTTAGCTGTGCTGAAAGGACTGCATTCACAGCTTGGTGAACAGGGGTCATGGGGTCAACATGAGGCCAAGAAAGGGCTGCAAGCCTGCTGACCTTTGACCTTGACCTTGAAAAGGTTCATGCACAATAACCCCAGGCTGTGGTTACCCCTGCAGGTGGCAAATGTAAAGTTTGTTTTTGCCCCCGTTGTGTTTTAAACTGTGTCAGTAGATCTCTGTCAAACCGTTCATGTGACATGCAGAATTAGAAACAGATTTGAATGAAGCAAAATATCATGTGATGCATAATTTTTTACAACAACTTCATTTAAATGATGATGATAAAAGTTATGATATCCAAGAAGAAAATTTTGCTTTACCCAACATGTTTTTATGTTTAAAGACAGACAGAAACATTGTGTGATCTGTTTGTCAAATGACAGTCTGCATCCCTCCTCTCAGAATAAACAGAGTATGTGTTGTGCGTAAACGGCTGACATTTAAATAAGTGTCTCCCACCAGGATCCTGGTGATTTACTCTATAGTATATTTGTTTATAACATTGACAAATGTTGTTTTTATAGTTTAGGTATCTGTAACTTAAGACCACCAATTTTGTCTTTCATTATTAATAATGTTGTTTCCATCAAAGCAATTTTGGACTTTCTTACACGCTGTTGTATAGTTTTTAAAAGGTTTGAATTTAAATCCATCCTCAAATACTGAGAGTCAAATGCTGGAGACCAGAGTTATAAATGCTTTTCAGTAAAGAAAAATCTTCAAATTTCTTCTTTATATTTTAAATGTTTTCAGAATTTTTGATGGAAAATTCAAACATTAACATAAATTTCAATTGGAGGGACTGATACCGTATGGCGCACAGGTCCAGATCCAGTCAGAGTGGCACCATTTGTCTGCCCATGTTTATGGTGCTTTGACACATCATGCTTACCCACTAAACTCCGCCTCCCCCCCAGACTGAAGATACTGTTGAGATTTGGCCCCACCCCTTTTGTTCCATCCTTTATTTCTCTGTTATTTGATTCATCTTCCCCCACCCAGGAGTTTCTCCTGTCGCCGTGGCGACTAGACTCGAGCCATTGTAGGTAATACATTATGGGCAGTTTATGCTTCTCTAATGTTGTTTGGGTTTTAGCCGGCCACATAATTAAGACCACACTGTCACAGAGGACAGGAAACGGC